>CAUYPK010085524.1:0-56532 GCA_963574355.1 Loris lydekkerianus | reverse complement strand
GGAGAAGGCGAGACCCTCCGTCCCTGTCTGCGGAGAAGGCGAGACCCTCCTTCCCTGTCTGCGGAGAAGGCGAGACCCTCCTTCCCTGTCTGCGGAGAAGGCGAGACCCTCCTTCCCTGTCTGTGGAGAAGGCGAGACCCTCCTTCCCTGTCCGAGGTAAAGGCGAGACCCTCTTTTTTCTTCTTTAGTCCACTCAAGTGGCTCTTGAAACTTGAAAGGGAGGAAAGGAAAGGGACTGATCCACAAACTTAGATGGTTCAAATTTAACCTAAGTCCCTGTTTCAAAAGGAATATAACTGTGAGTCCTTTGTTACTGCAGAAAATAGATACGACACTGCTCTATATTGCAACTCATTCTATTTTTAAACAAGAAAATAGTGATGGATAGATTATAGATTATAGTATTATAACATAATACTAGCAAGCAACCAGTTAGACGACAAGGGGTATGAGGCACCCGGGTTTACTTTTTTTTTTTTTTTTTTTTTTTTTTAGATGTAATGTGCTTGCCTACAGTATGTTTCATGAGGCCAAAGAAGCAAACTGCACTTGGGAGTTTTGTTCCTGTTTTTTAAAAATTTCTTGAGACTGATTTGCTATCATCATCTTTTATTGGGGTTAGGGAGCATGAATGTGTGGGCTTTGCTTTGGGTGGGATATTGTTACATGTGTTTTATCTAGAGTAACTTTATTTGAAATTTTAGGCCCCTTGCCTGAGTTTTTTATTCCTGCATCTTCTGCAGAATACTGGTTCTAAAACCCTGTTACGACTGACCAGTGATACAACCATTCAGTGTGGGGATAAGTGTCCTCAAAGGTGACACAAATTAGAAGATTTCAGACATGTTAAAACTGGGTTGGTCTTCACTCCTCTCTTTTGTGAAGGGTGGTTTGAATTAAGCTTGAAGATTTTGATAAAAGGAGAAGATACTCCTTTTGGAATGAAAATATAATCTTTAACAAAAGGTTTAATGAGAGCCATACCGGCTTGAAGAGGAACAGACACCTTCATTTTAAGCTTGGGTAGCTAGTAAAACAGGACTATCATGGCAAGACACAGCAGTAAAATTCATTATTTGACTGGCTGGTTGGCTACAAGGAGAGGAGGCTTTCACCCAGTGGACATAGGGGTGTGCACTGCACGGAGAGGAAGCTGCCTCCAGGATGGTGTTATTCACCTGGACCAGCCAAGGGGAGGTCCATGTGGCTGGGGCTGTTCTCAACAGGCCACAGTATCATCTAGAACTTTTTGGTGGGATCTATTTAAACAGGATTTGAAAGCATTTTGAAACTCTGGAGGTTTCAGAGTAAACTGCAACCACTCTCAATCTGCAGTTTTGAAAGAATTGACGGTGAACGAGTTGGTGCTTGGCAAGCCCTCCTCAGCAGAACCGCGGAGTGCTCAGAGCGGTGAGGTGCTCAGAGCACGGGCGTTGGCCCCCCACAGACCTGGGGGTGAAACCTGGCTCTGACATTCACTCCCTGAGGAGGGAGTCCCATTCTCAGTTTTCTCAGGGATAAAATGGGGATGGTGACAACTGTCACGAGGTTGGTGTAAAGACCGAATCGGATCATTTTTGTGTAGTCCGTTGTTTGTGCTCCATAAGTGATAGCATTAACAATAACATCTTTGCCAATGTCTTTCTTCCAGGACAAACAGAATTTATCAATAAATTCTATATATTTATCCATGATAGAAAAATATATTCTATATATTTATCAATGATAGAAAGTTAGGGCCCAAGGAACCTTCTTCAGAATACGAGTGTGCTATGAATGTCACTTGGATAGGAGGGTTTCTATAAAGGCCAAACAACTGCTATTTATTTTATAATATTATCTTACCCCGTGAGCCGGCTATCTTTTCTTATCTGTCTACATAAAATCCCTAAACTCCCTCTTGGATCTTGTTTCTTTCCATCTGTTTTCGACCTGCTTTCATGAGAAAGGAAGAGAAGTAAGTCTGAGCATCTAGGTGAATCGCCTGCAAGCGACGGATGCTGGAATTACTTTTTTACTGAAACATTAGGAGCACCTCATGGGAGACGCGTGGTGGGAGTTCTTAACCAGAAATGACGTCGAAACACGACGGGGGCAGAAAATGAACAAATATCAACGGAACGAAGGGAGAAAATCAGTGGACAGGGATTCCAAATGAACCCAGTGGTTGCCTACTCATAGCTAACTCCCATTTTCCTCTTCCCAGTGTTATATACCATCAATCTTCTTATTTGTGTCTCTGTGTGTGTGTTAAATTGACCACTCATGGGAGGGTAACATTCTGGTGGACATATGGAGCTGGCCAAGAAAAAGGGCAGGGCCTGCTGCACAGGTTATGCACCTGTGGCGCACGTCCGGTCTGTGACAATTAGGGCAACTGAAGGAGGAGGCCACTGTCGGGAGGTGGTAAGCCATGCAGGTTTGGCCCTCTCGCTCTCTCTCTCTCCATCCCCAGGTAGATCTCTTGAGGTTAGGCTGCTGCGCGTGTGTGTGTGTGTGTGTGTGTGTGTGTGTGCGCGCAGCCTCTCTGCTGTCTCTGTCCTCATCCCCGTGTGTGTGTGTGTGTGTGTGTGTGTGTACAGCCTCTCTGCTGTCTCTGTCTCCATTCCCGTGTGTGTGTGTGTGTGTGTGTGTGTGTGTGTGTGTGCAGTCTCTCTGCTGTCTCTGTCTCCATCCCCGTGTGTGTGTGTGTGTGTGTGTGTGCAGCCTCTCTGCTGTCTAGGTCTCCATCCCCGTGTGTGTATGTGTGTGTGTGTGTGTGTGTATGTGTGCCGCCTCTCTGCTGTCTCTGTCTCCATCCCCGTGTGTGTGTGTGTGTGTGCAGTCTCTGCTGTCTCTGTCTCCATCCCCGTGTGTGTGTGTGTGTGTGTGCAGCATCTCTGCTGTCTCTGTCTCCATCCCCGTGTGTGTGTGTGCAGCCTCTTTGCTGTCTCTGTCTCCATCCCTCTGTGTGTGTGTGTGCAGCCTCTTTGCTGTCTCTGTCTCCATCCCTCTGTGTGTGTGTGTGTGTGTGTGTGTGTGTGCGCGTGCGCGTGCGTGCAGCCTCTCTCTGCTGTCTCTCTCTCCATCCCCTGGGTAGATCTCTTGAGGCAGAATTTAATTCCCCTTAGACCTGCGACGGTCCCCTCAGTAAATCTTGGGCTCTAAATGGTACTAAGATAGGAGCTAAGGGAGCAGCTAATCATGTCACATCCTCTAGCATTAACTCACCAAAGATACTTTCACTCCTTTATATCCAGCGCCCACTAAGAAAAGGCCTTGTCGTGTATGCTGAACAGTATTTTTCTGCTTCCTGGAGGTTATGCACTTCCAAAAGTAATTGACTTTTTCTCCTCTCAATATCTCTGGCTCACCGGTTATAGATTTCTTACATCCTCAATCACTTTCCGTCACTGGAAATCACTGATGTGAGCTGTAACGTCTACTCCATTTATCAGGAAAAGCGGTGGCAGTGTGCAGGCTTACAGGGCCAGGGCATCACCAGCGTCTCCCATCATTTATTAGGTTGTATTTTTAGCCTGATAACTTTTTAAGTTGCAATCAGGAACTATAAAGAAATTAAACACACATAACCTTTGGTTTCAAAGTCCTAAGAAGAATTGGACCAACCTTTGATTTCTTGGACCTCGATGCCAGCCTTTTTAACTGATCGATGTTCCATTTCTGTAACACAGAAAGATAGAAAATCAGAATCCTCAAGATGAACATTTACAAACTTTGATATTTCACTTAGTAGACAATGTTCTTTTAATTCATCCAGTGTATTATTATACTAGAAAAGAGTTCAGTACAAGCCACTGATTAGTTGTTCCATGAATCCTAAATAAAATCTCCCAGGGAAAGCTAATATAAGTCTAAGAACGTCATGTTTAGAATGAACTTGTTCTCATGGAATTCACAATATTGTACTATTTCTGAGCTATCTGGTAGTTCTGTTTCCATGTGGGCAACGTCTGAGACTGATGACTAGTCTCGCCATGTGGATTACAAGTCTTCTAGCTGACACAGGTGGACTTGCCTGGGTCGACACCACGTACTAGAAGCAAATGCGTGAGGCACTTGTTCACTCTTGACAGCATCTTACTGTGCCACAAGTACATTCTCCAGACTTATTACACTCTGGTATATGCAGGAGGATTCTCTATTTTGAAGCTGAAAAATTTGCAGTGTTTCTTAATTGAGGGATGTCTCAAACTTACTTGGGAAGACTTTTCAACATACATGTATTAGCATTCCTCTTCTTTCTATAGATCCTGAGTGGAGACAGAAGTCATCCCAGATGACTCAGATGTAAATCTCTGCTAAGTATCAACCATGAGAGTGGCACAAGGGCCTTCACAGGACTGACTGAACTCATACTGAGTTCAAGTATCATATACCTATCTGCACAACAGAGTGGCTAGATCTCCAAAGTCTTTCCACCTGTACAAGTATTTGTGCATTTTTTTTGGTCATTGGGACAATCCTGAGTTTGGTTGTGCAGTTGGGAATCACCACACATCTTTGCTTTCCTGTCTGCCCACGCCTGGTGGATCCTCCCAGAAGATGTAGGTGGTGAAGGAGCCACAGTTATGGGGCGTGTGAAGCTGCTGGTACCAGGAAATGATCCACAGGCCTCTCTGCCCACTCAGCTCTAATCAGGTCCTCATTGTAAAGCAGCAAAGTTACTCAGAGGATAATTCTGAAGACAGCAGCTGCCAAATGAACTGGATCCAACATCTGAATGGCATCTGGTTCATGCCTGGTTTTGGACTCTTCATTTTACTTTCCTTTGTTATAGTTTATTTTCATTCCTCGTTATAGTTTGTATTTTTCCTTTTCTAAAGAACACGTTTTTCCTTTATCAAGTTCATGTCCTTATTTGTTCTCTACCAAAAATTGTCTGTGCAGCTTCTATACCTCAAATTTGTCATCCCCACTCCCCTCCTCATCTCCAGCCTCTTTTATTTCCCTGCCATTTTAGAAGCAGTATCTCTGGACATTCGAGTGTGATGCCTAGGACGACGTAGCAAGCATTCGGAACACTTCAGCTGACAAAACTTATGTTGGTTAGCATGACAGTGGGAGTTACGTTAGTCTACTTTTAAGAATTAAAAACAATGTCCAAGTTGCAATTAGAAAACTCCAAACTAGTTGCCTGGATCCTGGTAAAGCAAATCTGTCTCCAGCCAGAATTTTGAGTTCCATGAAAATATAGCAATTCAGTTATTGGGGAAAGTTGAAGCATAAGTGGAAAATTCGAAGGGCTTCCTGTTTGGACTAACACGTCTCTCACAGATGTGCCACCGTCCCTAGATGCCCCCCGCCACCAAGAGCTAAACAGCCACGTGGGGAGCGATGCCCCACGGAGACAAGTCAGCCCCTCTGCTGCACCAAAGCCACCTCCTGTTTCTGGATCTAAGTTGGAGTTTACATTGGCTTTTAACATAACAGACGTTACTTCAGGCATCAAGCATTTCCTGTGGCATATCAGTGGAAACAAGGGAATAACGGCTAGCAAAAAAACAAACAACGAAAAAGGATATTTCCCTCCAATTGAAAAAAATTCATTTAACCCCTGAAATGGATACCAGATAGATCTTTTAACAACTCCCTTATGCCTTGATTTCTCCTTCCATGGGTAAAGAGAAAGAAAGGCAAGTGCTTTTGGTTCACATGTTATCAAGAATAAAACTGAGGGGCAGTGTGGACTGTGAGCTGCAAACCCCGCACTTTCGGTCATGGTGAACTTCCACACGGTGTTGGTGTGAGCGTCTCCGATGTACACGGCCCCGTCCTCCGATGCCACGATGTCATGAGGCATGTCAAAGTGCTGCCAACACAGGAAGCCACAGGTTAGGGGGTGCCCGCCCCAAGCCCTGCGCAAAGGCCAGAAAACAGCGAAACCCAAACACAATAGTGAACACAGCAGTCAAGCAGTAATCATTCCCACCAGAGCCACTCCGGGGCGAGGGGAGTCACTCACTCTCTCATGGGGTGCTGACTTTGCTGGGCATAATTCTAGGCATCAGGAATTGCCAAGAAACCCTTACCACTGACTTGCGAGTCTATTAAGAAGTGGAGATGTACAGGGAGATTACTTTTTACAATGCTGTTTATTAGATGTTACGTTACCTAGTTGTTCACAGTTACTTTTGCCTCTGCATTTCATCACTAATAACATAACAATTTGCCTGTTTACATTTGTGTACGCCAAAAGGACTTAATTTTTATTATTCCCATTCAGTTATCACGTACTACTTTAAAAACTATTTGCATATTACTGATAAGAGAAATCATTTCAAAGATTCAGACCATTTAGATTATTTCTAACGAGCAGCCATGTGCGGTTTTATACTTTTCTTTTCCTTTTAACATCTTAACAGCCTTACGGGGTGCAGGCTGAATTCCGTTCCGTGAATATATAACCGTGATGACAGTGGTGGTTTCAGGGGTGAAGTGTGTGCTGCTGTTGCCCCATCATCTGAATAGTGCACGTTGCACTCCACGGGCTTTATACTCTCAAAGGCCAGTGTTTGCAATATTTTTGGTCAACAAAGGAAATAAATTGAATGTTACTTTCAAGTCCTTCCTGGGTTTTAGTACCTACTTCAGATACTCTGCATTTTATTGTATTTTTTATTGTTGGGGATTCATTGAGGGTACAAAGAACCAGGTTATATTGACTGCTTTTGTCAGCTGAAGTCCCTCTTATAATTGTGTCTTGCCCCCAAACGATGTGTCACACACCGGACACTCTGCATTTTAATACGACTTTCTTCATTTCAAGTCATCATCTGAGTCCTGAGACGCCAGAGGCAAGGAGCACTTAATGGGACTTTCTTTTGGGGTTACTGAGCTGGTTCCTTGAAGAGTAGGCTTAAAACACAGCACTGCTGACATCGACATCTGTCTCCTGAAGCCTCCAAAGGTGCCCGAGTCTGCCAGTCGGCAGGGGGGTGATTCCCTTCACCTGCGAGGCCAGCGGGCCTGCCTGAGTCAACAGTTATCAGACATGGCAGAGAGCATGACAGGAACATCCCCAGACTGTGGGCCCTTCCGCCCACCTTGGTTGCCACCTACAAGGTGCTAATGAGCCAAATACTGCTCTTGGCTACTCTGGGAGGGGCAGAAGAACACATTTCTAAAACATCAAGACTCCTTTTTTCAATTTCGTGAACTTGATATATATATAGTTTTTTTTTTTTTGTGACGGAGTCTCCCTATGTCACCCTCGGGGCAGAGTGCTGTGGTATCACAGCTCACAGCAGCCTCAAACTTGGGCTTAAGTGATGCTCTTGCCTTAGTCTCCCAAGTAGCTGGGACTACAGGCACTTGCCACAATGCCTTGCTATTTTTTTTTATTATTATTATTGTAGTTGTCATTATTGTTTAGCAGGCCCAGGCCAGGCTTGAACCCACCAGCCCTGTTGTATGGGGCTGGTGCCGATATCTTAATAAATAAGATAAGAATTACGAATGTTAAGGTGAAACTTGGTCCAATGATAGTTGCATTCTGTTTCAAGTCAGCCCAATAGGTTTGTACATGTTTTGAAAAATTACCCTTATTTGCAGCATTTTAGCTAGCTGGACTTTCTAAAACTGCTGTGCCCCAAGCATACCGATCAGTGTGTGTGGATGTTCTGATCAGTCTGGCACTCGCACTGCAGAGAGAGTCCTCTGAACACAGTCGCGGGTTTGTAAGACACACGTTAAAACAAACAATGGCAAAACATCCGTGAAGCCAACACCAGATGTCAGTCTCTAACTTAAACCAAATCTTGAAAACTTGAATAAATTCCAGGAAGTACTATTTCTAAATCTTGTTGGTCAGTACAGTCACAGAACAAAAAAAAGCAAAGGTTTCTGTAGGGTCTAAGACAACTATACAAGTTTTTTCCACATTATTATTGCTATTTTTCGGTATTCTAACGATAGTGAATTTACAGACCACCCATCTATGTACGCAAGGCCTACTAAGAACCTTAAAACTGCATACAGCATTAATTTGTATCTAAAGAAATTCATTTAGGAACAGACAAGGACATATATTCTTAAAAAAGTCCTAACAGAATAGTCCCAGTACCTAGCTAAGAAAGGTGGCACATCTCCTAGAAGTGTTTTTCATCAGTTATTCAAGTACAGGGTAAAGGCTAAGATTCATGTTTTAGTTTTATTCTTATAAAAATTAAAACCTAGGCAATGAATCGGAATACCTTGCGCACTGGCTTGAAGACATCTATAATTTCCCCACTGGAGAAGTTCATAACAAATCCCTGCAGGGGTTCTTGGTCCTCAAAGTAAGGCTTCCCATTCACTGCAAAGAGCAAGCCTGCAAGAACAGCCAGGGAGGCTTTTTTAAAATATGGATAAACCTGGACTTTATATATATGTATGTATGTCACACAAACAACAAATTTAAGGTCAACCTGTTCCCTACCATTGGCAACAAAAGTAGAAAATAAAATGCTTAGCAAATGTAAAAATAAAATACTTAGCAAAACTCATTACCCATGAGTAATCAAATCAGGACCCAACAGGTTAGAGGACTAACTTTCTTGTAATAGGAATATCAGGAGCTGGGAAAGCCAGTGGAAATCAGGGACGGAGGCATGGATATCAGAGCGGTTTCTAAGTAGGTATCGGGAAAATCAGGTTGTTTTGGCCAATAACTTGGGAATATCAGATCTTTTAAATCAGAAAAAAATATGCAATGAAAGTAAATGAAGTTACAATATAAACAGAATGATCTGATTTTAAACGAGTGGAATCTGATAATGGGAGATGCGTATTTCAGATTATCGAAGACATTTTTCCCTCAAGAAAACAAATTAGACCACTTTTAAAATTTTAATCCCACGAATACTCTTTGTAGTAAAATTATATGGCAATGATGATGTTATGGTTAAATCAATAATTCAAATGGCTGAGTATTATGTTTTTAAAGAATTAAAACATAATAAAATATAATAACACTGAGCCACTGTTGAGGATTTTCATCACTCTTTAAGGATTACAGTTTTGTTTTGTTTTTTTTTAGGATATCATACTGAGAAAAAAAATCAACGCCATAAACACCACTTACTACTGTGAACTATTAGAGTGAGAACTGCCTTTTGTTTAGATTCTGTTTCTAAAGAGATTTCTTCTTCTCTCCTAGTACTTTTCTTCTTATCACTGATTTATTATTTTTTTACTATGAATGTGGTCACCCTAAATTAAATAAACAGTCCTGACAAAATGTCCTTTAAACATGTGGTGAAACCAACCTGCCATTTTCTCTGTCATTAGCCTTTACGAGTAACTCGTTCCTTCTTTAGGCCCCAAGGAAGCTAAACTTGCCTCGTTTAGTCATCTGAGTCCTTTTATTTTACATTCTAAATAAATTGGGGACTACTTGGGAAAACAGTAGCTATGTGCCACTTTGATAGCATTAGACGCATAAATATTTGCTTCTAATGGCGATGACCACAGTCAGGGCTGCGTTAATACAGCCATAGATATTTTTAGTAAGCTATATTGCGCCCTTTAATTGTGAATTTCCCCAAACTCCTCCTGTTACTAATCTCTAATTTCACTCCATTATGGCCAGGGTGCTGACCAAAGTAAATAATAATGTACTATATTTCAAAACTGCGAAAGGAGTCCATTGAAAAGTTTTTCACCACAAAAAAGTACGTGAATTGGTCACGCCACATTTTAAACATATATCAAAACATGACATTGTATGTACCCCACACATATATACGATTATTGTTTGTCGATTAAAAGTAAACTTATCAAAAATCACAAAATTTGAATATAAATTTTAGAAGTTCAATATACTTTCAGTAGTCATTATTTAAAGACGTACTATGCAAAGTTATTTTACAATATGAATTATCTATATATTATTTTCTAAGTCTGGATGATTTTTTAAATTTTCTTATGGTGAAGAAAATCTATTCTAAAAATAAGAAAAAAATAAAGATTTTATTGGTTATTTTTCCTGGTATTTAAAAATAATCTTCACTTCTTTTTACATATTTTTTTTAAGTTGCCAACTAGTTTTTTAAACAGGCAAAAGAAAAACATTTTGAAAACTGATTCTATCACACATACTATCTGTTCATGATGTGGGAAGATATAATATTTAATCATTTAATAACTAGAGCAGATGATTGTAATTAAGGAAAAGTGAAAATCAATGTTTGGGAATTTTTTTTACACCATTACAAACAACTGTTAAATCTTTCGAGTTCTTTGACCGGTGAGCACTGACAGACATACTGTCCTTTAAGATCCGATACAGAATGCATCTTCAACGCCTTAATAAGAAAGCAAGTTTATAGAGAGAGCATATGAAATACAAAACAAGAAAAAGCTTCTAAGGATGGAGTACAGTAAGACAAAAGAACACCAAAGGCATGAAGGTGAGTACCTGGTATGTATGAAATTGCAAACACGTTTCTGCCAAATGATGGATGCTTAATCTCTCTCACGAATTCTTTGGTGTCGGTGTTGAAGCACTGGATCCGACCATGCTCCCTGTCTGCCACACACAGCTGGCCCAGAGGAGGCACAAGGGCCAGGCTGTGAGGGACACTGAGCTGGCCTGGCCGGGGGTTGCTGCCTGAAGACTCTACAGAACAAAGGGAAAACCTCAGAACACAAATTATGAAATCACCCACGACTTTGTAGTTTTTTATTTTTCCAAATTCATGAAAGCAAACCATCAAATATCTGAAACCAGGGGAAAAATAAGGCAGAGAAATTTATAAGTTCATTCTGTACTTAGTCATACTCACATTACAGATTTTCTCCCTATTCGAAGAAACTTTTTTGGTAGAAGCATTCTTTTTCTTTTATAAGGGGTGTGTGTGTGTGTGTGTGTGTGTGTGTGTGTGTGTGTGTGAGACTAAACCACTTAGACGCATACAGGGGCCCTAGAGGATGAATACAGCCTACAGAATGTGGAAGGGCTGTCGATGTCCCGTTCTTGGTGACACTGGCTAGCACTTACAATGAGAGATGAGGAGTCTTGGCCAGGTGAGGTGGCTCCCACCTGTCTATAATGCTAGCAATCTGGGATGCCATGGGGGGAGGAGTGCTTGAGGTTAGGAATTTGAAACCAGCCCGACCAAGAGCAAGATAGGCTGTATGAAAATAATAGAAAAGGCATCTGGATGTGGTGGTGCACACCTGTAGTCCCAACTACTCAGGAGACTAAAGCAGGAGGATCACTTGAGCCAGGAGTTTGAGGCTGCAGTGAGCTATGATGATGCCCCTGTGCTCTAGCCTGGGCAACAGAGCAAGACTGTCTCAAAAAAGGAAAATGTCTCATTGGGTACCTTCTCCCCACTGTGTGATGAACTTCCCCTGAGGTGAAAACTGTATAATCCGACTGTTGCAGTAGCCATCTGATATGTAGACGGTGCCGGTGTCAGGGTCCACGGCCACATCAGTGGGCTGGCAGAAGTGGTTCTGGTCACTGCCTGGCTGCATGCTCCTTCCCAAGGTCAGTGCAGGGCCTCCCTTGCTGTTCGGGTCCAGTTTGAACACCTTTTTGAGAAGGAATGAAAGTCTTACCTACTTTTCTTGTTTAATACTGACATACACACACACGTGACTAAGGCCATTTTCACCAGCAGTTGGAGTGAAGTTCCCAGAGACTTACTTAAAATAAGATACTTTAAGATAACTTGATGGAACCCCAGAAATCATCTGGCCTGATTCCTTCACTTGATAACTGAGGCCTGTGGGACTAAGTGGTTCAGTCAAGAGCACCAGGGAATTAGCAGTGAATGGAGATCCATCCACCCACATCCCTTTCTGTCTTTTTTTAAGCTAATATTACAATGATCTTCAGAAAGCACATGGGCAACTGTTGAAAGAAAAACTTGAGACTCACGTGTCTTTCGAATTCTAGTTTTTACCTTTTATGAATAATATATTCATAAGAAGGGCATTAAACTTGATAACTTATAGTTGATAACTTGATAACTTGAAAACTTATACTTTGGGGAGAAATCTTGTGACTATTTTCTGATTAAAATATAACCTCTTTCTTAATAGAACAAAAATCTGATTTTTTATATATAAATATGTATTTACTAGAGAACTAAAATTTATAGAAGATTGAGATAGCTTAGTAAAGAAAACATAAAATATAAGTGACAACTTATAACTTATTTATGATAAGAGAAAGACCTAGGGACGAATTCGGGACCTAACACAGCCTCACAAGAACCTTTCCCCTCTCCTTGTCTCCTCCTAAGACAAAGACACAAAGGATCTGGTTAGTCCCATCAGTTCACACCAAAGGACTCTAACCTGCTGGGAAAGCTGTGAAATTTGCCTACGCCCCATAACTGCCCCAGGGTGGGCACAGACACCACCCTTGCACTGCCCAGGCGAGTAAACCTCCTCTTTCCATAAACCTGGCCTGAACATCGCTGCTGTGGCCCCTTCTCTGGGCACCACCCCTTGCACCTTTCAGGACAGAGGTAATAAAAGCTAATTTAGAAAGCTAACGAAGAGGCAGGAAAGGCTCATGTAGTCATTATAGTTAAGCTTCACATCTGGCCTTAAGCTTCCTGCCAGCACCAGGGAGAAGAGTGACCAGATGACTCACATGTTAGCTTTTCCTAGCACTGAGTTGATTGCTATGGATTAAATATGTCTCCCTTCCAAATTCACAAGCTGACCCCCCTGACCCCCAGTGATGGTATTGGGGAGGCGGGCTGTTCAGGACTCGTGATCATCTCAATGAGATCAGTGCCTAAGAAGACAGAAGAGCTCGAACTCTCTCCACCCTTCTCTCTCCCCACACGTGAGGACACACTAGGAGTGGGCAGTATAAACCCAGAAGAGGGCCCTCTCCAGGACTCACCATGCTGCCCCCCTGGCCTTGAACTTTCAGACTCCAGAATTGTGAGAAATGAACTTCTGTTGTCTGTGATCCACCAGTCGGTGGTACTTGACTACAGCAGCCAGAACTAAGATGTGACTTTTCCATTTTCATTTTATAAAATGACTGAGTCACAAGAAACCAAACCAAAACAAAACAAAATAAAAAACCCCAAACCCCATACAATTCCAGAGTTTGTTGAAAGGATAATTATCAGCTTCTATTCGATTACTGCTGAATGGGAGATTACCTGATGGAGAGCCACGTCTGTGACCCAGTAATTTCCATCTTTATCTACACTCAAGCCATGTGGCAGGTAAAACCTGCAAAATAAAAATAATTGTGTAAAATATATATTATTCCCAAAGCATACACAAGGGGATTATCTTTTCTAATTAATCCATAAAGATGATACAAATTCATACGTTGATAAATGAATACTTCTATTATGATACAAAAGAACAAAATTAATTGTTAATAAAAATGCCTGCTATAATACAGACCTCCTTGTTATCCATCTTAAGCAGTAGTTAAGCCTATATATAAATCATAAATATCTATTATAAAGTGTGGAATATTAGAGTGAAAAATACAAAAGACATCAATTTAAAAACAGGTCCTAACATCATAAACATTAAAATCTTAGAAATGTGCATAAAACAAATTTTACAGAGGAGAGAAAATGATTTATACAGTTTGAATAGTTAAAATATACTACTACAAGGAAATGTAATATTGTGTTAATATAAACTATTAAATGCGTGCACTTACATTGAAAGAGTGCTGACTAGGAATGTAAATGTCTTAACACAATAACTGGGAAATTGCCAGGAAGGCTGTGTTAACCAGTGTGATGTAAATGTGTCAACCGGTCTGTGAAACTAGTGTATGATCATATTAATGATCATATTAATGTACACAGCTATGATTTAATTAAAAAAAAAAAAAAAAAAAGAGTGCCGACTAAAGAAAATAACCCCCCAAAACAACTTTGAAGAAATTCGTGCTGTGGACACCCAAGCAAAGTGATGCGGGGAGCTGGACAGTAGTGAGGGATGGTTAACCCCTGTAGCAGGGAATGACCTGGCTGAGGAAGCTGGACACAGCACAACTCACTAAGGTTCAATGGCATCTGGCAATCAGAAGCTCTGTCTGTCAGCGTCTAGCTTTAGGATGCTGTTGGCAGCTCAGACATTATTTTTATCCCATGAGCCAAGACTGTAAGACTCTTATCTTGATAATGAACTGAACTAGATCACAGTTTTGGCAACTGAAGGTGGGGGTCATGATTTGCTTTCAAGCAAACACCCCACTGAAGGCCAGGTGGATTTAGCTGCAGTGTCTCTGCCTTCCCCCGTCACCCTTTTCTGGAACACGGATGCTTCTGGTGAATGCAGACAGCCCACTGCCGCAGGTACAGACACGGAGCAGGGGGCTAGCGGTGGGACGTGGCCCCCCCGATGCATCACCTGAGAATGCTGTGGAAGGTATTCTGAGCCTCATTATCCCCATCTCCACAGAAGCTGCTTCCAAAGCAGTAACTCCCTGCTTTTCAAAGCTGGCCCTCCCTGCACCTCAGCAGATAAACTGGGGCACAGTTCCTGTACTGCCAGCTCACCGTGGCCGAGGACTTCTGTAAGTTGGTGCACCTTCTTTCAGTGTCCAGGAACAGCAGCCAACTTTTTTTTTTTTTTTTAGCTGCCAAATTCCATCTAGAAATAAAACTAAATAATCAGCAGCTTTCAAGGCCAAATTACACACGCGTACTAAGGAATTCTAAAAATGACATTTGTTTAGTGTTCACTTTGTGATGGGGACTGAAGCCCTTTTTCTTAATGGTGATTACTCGGTGAGTTTGGTTATGCTGAAGAAATTTCCTTAAAATTAATTAAAAGAAAAGAATTTTCTTTTAATCATCACATTTTCCTGACCAGCAACTCACCTCATTAGCTATGGATATCAATGGCTTTTTTGAGCTTTACTGCTTACTGAAACAACTTAGGAAGCTTCAAGTGTATTATACCTACCCCAAACTGAATCCGAACCTAATTTTTGAAACTGTAAATGGACAAATTATAATGGTATATATTTACGGGGCACGATGTACGTTAGGAGATAGGCGTACAGTGTGTAGTGATTAAATGAAGCTAATTCATATAGCCATCGTCTCGAATGCTCATTTTTTTTGTGGTGAGAACATTTGAACCTTACTCTTTCAGCAGTATTGAAATGAAACCTGAAGAGAAATTTCTCAAAAGAAGACACACAAATTACCAACAGATATATGAATCTAGTTTTTTAAAGCTTTCCAAGTGATTCTAATGTTCAGTCAAGGTTTACAGCCATCTATTCAGAAAATGAAAGGGTAGCCCTATAAATCTCATGGTTTCTTATGTATAGCCATGTGGCTACTCTTTCTTTTTACTTATTTATTTATTTATTTATTTATTTTTGTTGCAGTTTTTGGCCGGGGCTGGGTTTGAACCCGCCACTCCGGCCTATGGGGCCAGCATCCTACTCCTTAAGCCACAGGTGCTGGCTGTGGTTACTCTTTTGAGACCCCAAGACACACTTTATACCCATCTGATGTAGGACAGGCCTTAACAACAACTCACAGGTTTTTGCCACTGGATTGGATCACGGCTGCGGTATTTGGGTCTACGACAAGGATGGTGTCTTCTTCAATTGGTCCAAGTCCTCTTTGCTGGTACACAAACTTGCTGTCAAAAGAGCTAAATAAAATGCATTAGAATGGAAAGTATAACGATAGAAAAAGCCAACGAACTTGAGAAATACACTGAGGTTCTAAATGCAGAATCAAAAGAAGAACTCAAACCTCTCTGACTTCACTCTGTCCCCCAGGCTTCCCCAATTTGGATTGCAGTCTATCCCAGAGCAGAGGGCGCTCCTCAGCACGGTCAGTGGAGCAGCGGCCTGGGCCTTGCTGGGAAGGCAGGTCGGACCTGCTGCACCTGCCACTTTCCCAGACCCCACGGTGATTCCCACACACAAGTAGGTTTGAGAAACACCGACCAAGAGCTCGACGTAACTACAGCTTGATAAAGCTCTTCAAAATATCATACAGCAATGAAACAGGTATTTTCTTTCAAATTACACAAGAAAGTATAACTTAAACTTTCTCAGTAATGATAATAAGGGCTGAAGAGTAGTATCAAAAATACGTTTCTTTTTGTAAGGGCCATAAGTTCAACCCATGTGCATTGAGGACAGAAAACAGAATGATCAAAATAGTTCAACGTACAAAGCAGAATTTACTCTCAAAACAAAAGTGTGCTTAGAAACAAAACTTTTCCTGTATAACAGCTTTCTGTAAGCACAAAATGAATAACTATGGAGTAATTAATTAAAAACTTATATGACTATGGCAATTTCTGCTCTTTCCCTCAGCACCTTGTCGGTTGTTATAAAACACCAGCGGCATATATGTTCTTTCTCCATAGTTTTTAAATTTATCTTTCTACCGAAGTTGTTAGCAAATTTTTTTCCTTGTATTGGCACTTATCACAGACATTGTTCTTATTTCATTTCCTATCTGGAAAATTAGGTGTTAATGCAGATAAACTCTTACTCTTATATAAACTTATACAGAGGTAAATGTATGAAGCAACTAGCAACCAACTTATATTTTCCAAAAAGAAGACTGGATCGGCACACAGATGAGGTGTGTGTGCATAGATATAAAATATAAATGTATATACATATGTGTGTGTATATGAAGTCAGTACATGATCTTGAATATTTCTGTAAAGTAGAATTTCAGGTAAGGCTGTGAAAAAAATTATTAATCCTTTTGTAGTTTAACTGTATAAGCAAAAGGAGAATCTGAATAACATTAAATATTTGTTAAGATACAGCTGCAACTTGGGACAGTAACAGACTGCTCAAATCTGTCACGCGTCGATTGATTAGCTGGCAGACGCTAATTTTTTTTTAAAAAAACTTTTATTATTATTTTTATTAAACTTATGTAGAGTCCTAGTAGGTGAGAAACTTTTTGTTTGTTTGTTTGTTTATTTTGAGATAGAGTCTCACTCTTTCACCCTGGGTAGAGGGATGTGGAGTCATAACACAGCAACGTAAGCCTCCCAAGTAGCTGGGACTACAGGCACCTGCCACAATGCCCAGCTAGTTTTTCTATTTTTAGTAGTGACAGGATATCCCTCTTGCTCAGGCTGATCTCAAACTCCTGAGCTTACATAATCTGCCTGCCTTAGCCTCCCAGAGTGCTGGGATTACAGATGTGAGCCACTGCATCTGGCTGAGAGCAAAATTTTTTAATTGCATTCTTTTGCCATTAAAAATATATATCACACAATTATCTGAGTTTCTTGACTGTTACAGTCTTGTGGGTATATTTTTCCTGAAAGATGACAGTAAGTCCCTGTTCTAATTAATGATGCACTCAATTGGACATAAATATTGACTCTGCTTCATCAATCTAAACTTAAGTAATGCTGTTTATAGATGCTGTCATGGGCAGTTAAAACCACAGAGGGGTATCTAGAAAAAAAAATACACAAATTTATGAAATTGGAGTAGCTAACAAGATAGATTTTCTAAGACATTCATGAAATCATTATTAAACTGAAATGAGAAATTTAATTAGAAAGCAATGTAAGAATATTCATGGTATTGTGAAATAGTGGGAGACTTGTAAAGGCAAACACAAAGCCACTCTTTCTTGATACTATAAAACAGTAAAGGGCTTATCCAACCTCTGAAACTCTATCTCCAAAGTGAATTTCTTTACTAAAAATATCATAACTATTCCTTTAGAAAGCAAAGGTAGTAGATTCAGCCACCAATTTTAATTGTTTCCCCAATTTGACTATAATATTGAGTAACTTTAGTTCAGCACATCCAAGACTCATACTGTAAATTTCACATTCGTACATGAAAGGATTACATTTCTTCATTCATTTTCTCTCTGAAGGTCTAAGTCTCACATTCCTCATTATCCAGGAACATTTCAGTGATTTTCAAAGGCACCATGACGATCTAAATATCTAAAATTATGCTTCCCCTGACTATGAGGAGTTATGACCTTTCTTTCTCCTTTTTTAAATAGAAATTTTAATTGCGATACTTGTATAGTTACACATAGTTGTAAGAAGTAATAAAAGTTCTGTGTACACTTTATCCAGTTTCTCCATTCTCCAATATAGAGTATTACTAAGACATTTGACTTTGATAAACTCTACTGATGAAATTTGGATTTCCCTTTCCTTCTTTTTAATTTCTTAAAATTTTCATTTGTTCTTACAGTTTATTTCCCGGGCTAGAGTGTCTCAGCCTTGATCACTGCAACTTCAAACTTCTGGGCTCAGGTGATCCTCCTGCCTCAGCCTCCCTAGTAGCTGGGACTACAGGTGTCCTCCAGAATGCCTGTCTCGTTTTTCCTATTTTTAGTAGAGACAGGGTCTTACTCTTCCTCAGGCTGTCTGGAACTTCTGAGGCCAATCCATCTTCCTGCCCCTTCCAGAGTGCTGGGGCTACAGGCCTGAGTCACCATGGCCCCACCTAGTTTTTCTAAGAATGGGTTGTGGTGATTCTGTAAGATAACTGCTCCTTTTATCTGTCTTGTCATTAATATAAATATTCATTATCAGTTCTAAACTTCTGGTCATACTAAGTTACGAATAATATGCTTCTATAACTTGAAGCATTTGTTATCACTCCAGCTTATTTTTCCAGACAAGTATTTCAAGATGTAAACTGTAGCTTAAACTACTCCTTGGTAGCCATGTAAACTTAGAGTCACAGGCCAGAAATGTTGTAGGTAACGGAAAGACATTATTTATCAGTGGCACTGTTCTGTACCACCTCTAAATGTAGAAAAAGAAAATGTTATTTGAGTAATTGATGTTTACTCTCACAAACGCAATTTATGTGTATTTATACTCATAAGCTAGAAATTTCAAATTTCCAGTGGTGGTAGTAAATAGCAAAATTAATTTATTTGAGGATCATCTACTTTTATTTCCTTACCTATGTCTTGGTGTTGCAATAGAGAGTTGTGAAATAGCAAGTGAAGGAAGTTGACAAAAGTAACAAAAACTGAATAAAACAGTAAATAAATCAGATGTTTATAACAAAAAGTTTGATCCATAAAGCAATCCGTTCTCCCAATTTATAAAGGTATCTTTCCCAGCATCCTGTCACAATGTAACAACTAATGATTTGGAATTTTTTAGGTTTCATTTGCTACTATAAACTATATTCACATCATCCGTATGTACAAAGAGAAGGTACTTCATGTGTTGTTTAAGACTAGCCACTTTTCCATAGCTTTATGATTATTATTCATATTATTACTCTTTATTTCCACTGTATAAGGATTTCAGTGATCAGGCAAATTCTTTAATTTGCTGAAATAAATTACAAGATAAGGAGTCTATTCATTCAACTACCACCCGTAAGACAAAGAAAAAGATAACACAAAGTGAGCAAAACATCAGAAACCATCTTCAAAATTAAAACACTACGGTGGTGCCTGTGGCTCAGGGAGCAGGGCGCCAGCCCCATATACCAAGGATGGCGGGTTCAAACCCAGCTCTGGCCAAACTGCAACAACAACAACAACAACAAAAAAAATAACTGGGCATTGTGGTGGGCACCTGTAGTCCCAGCTACTCAGGAGGTCGAAGCAAGAGAATCACCTAAGCCCAAGAGCTGGAGGTTGCTGTGAGCTGTGACGGCACTGTGCTCTACAGAGGGCAACAAAGTGAGACTCTGTTTCAAAACAAAAAACAAAAAATTAAAACACTCCACTTATATTACCATCATTTAAACATACTAATTTACTTCAGCACTGTAAACAAAAACAATGAAGAAAAATGTAGAATTTGTAGGAATAATATAGCTTTAAGGGGATTAACCACAACACACTAGGCCAGACCACTCCCCTAAAATCTTAGTGTTTATATGTTTAAACCGGAAGCACTGAGGGACACTCAGTTACGCGACTGACTGCTTGACTGGCCCTTATCCTTTCACTTGGGATGTCACTGGAGTTCCTGGAACTAACAGCTGGCCCCTGGGAGTTACCTACACAAGGGAAATGCTAAAAGAAATCGACATCTTTTCTTCAATGGGAAAATCACACACATGTGCACACACACATTACACCTGCCAAATAAAGCAGTTTATAAACTCTCTGTAATTCAGGGGAAGGTACCCTTGAATAGTTCACAAATGGATATCAGATTATAGAGCCGGCTACATGGTTGCTATAGCAAACGGCTTATTGGTGTTGTAAAGCAGCTCACGTGCCTTATTTGCTGCAGAGAGGTCTTTATTTCAACCACATTTAATTTTTTCAGGATGTAATAATATCTCTCACATTTCACACCGTGCCTGGAGCATTGACGATTTTTCTTTCCTTCCCTGCAAAAGCACTCAGCTGCAAAGACCAAAGGGTGGCCTGTGGGCCTGAATTCATCAGTTCTTTTATTTCAGCTTTTGAAATGCCCCATGAATGATTCTGCATATTAGCAGCCAATGAAACAGTTTAGAGAAGGCTGGAAAGAAATGCCTTGCTATATTCACACCCAAGAAAAAGCTTACCTACGGAGGAAATAAGCTCCTGTGCCATCAATCACAATTAAGGAATGCAAAATAAATAATAGCAATTGAAGAAAGGCATGAAATATCGTGTTGTAATTATATTCGTTAAGGTGGAGAAAAATAGGTTTCCAGTGAGAAAATAAGAGGAAAGGCAACCTCAATGTTAGAGAAGCAAAAACATACAAAGGCCCAAGGCTCAAAGTGGAATACAATTTAATACTATATTAAATACTTACTTGTGAAGATACACACGTTGCAAAAAATTCCCATGAGGAGCAAAAAGGGGGTTAGACAAAAAAACAAAACAAAACAAACAAACAAAAAAAACCCCGCTATGACTATTTAGTACCCTGTTGGGCCAGAACTAGAAACACCACAAGCATCGGGCACCCAGCCCCTGGGATTCTGTGGAGTGAGTGAGGCCATGGGGTGAGGCACTTTGCAAAGTGTACTTTGTGAGTGGACAGTCTGAGGCAGTTATTCAACCCTCAGGTTTTAGACAAGGGAACGGAGAGTTGGGGAGTTCAAAGGTTTTGGCAAAGGTCTCAAAGCTGGGAGATGGCAGCCAGGATTCAAACCCAGTTCTCCTGTCTTCCGAAAGGTGTGGTTTTCGTGTACTAGGGTTGGACTGCCTCATGAAACCGGATAATCTCCCACCTGTTATCAAAGTTAGCAGATTCAACGTGTATGTGACGAGATGGAAGGACAGAACCATAAACACGATGAAAATGGCTCAAGCAAAGTGTAAAATATAATTTGAGGGGAAGGCGGGATGGGAGGCCCTGTCCTTGCAGGACTGCTGACGGTTTGCTCTCAGATAGGAAGGCGCAGTCTCGCTCACTTTCTGCCCTTCAGGTCTAATTAAATCGAAGCCAAGAAAGAAATCACTGATGCAGAACCAGAACCCCAAACAGACACTTTAACTGAGCTTCCAGACAACCATGAGGCAGATCCTGAACACATTTTTCTGTAATTTAGGAAGCAGATTGTTTTCTGAAACAATACTCTTGGCAATAGTCCACAAAACACTGATAAAGAGCTGGTCTGTGACCCATTTGGGTGGGGGGGTTGAGGGGAGAAGATTCCCAGAAGACTGTGAATTCTCTATAAACAAAACTTGCAAAAGCATCCATTCAGCTATGCACATTTTATAAACAACATTTATGAAGATATAAAAAGCATGCTGGTCATGTAGACACAAGACTGGGAGGGAAAGCTCGTTCTCTGGTTAATTAAGATTAAAATAATATCTGTAAATGGAAACAGTGCTAAATCTAATGTAGTGTAACATAATTGGAAGAAAGTCCTAAGGTCAACATTTTAAAAGCATTGCATAAGTGCACGTTTCCAGCAAAAATATCATCACAATTTCAAAACACATATTTGGAGATTTTAGTAGATTAGAAATTCCACATAGGACAACATGGTGATGTAACTGCTAAAAAAATTGAATACAAATTTTTTTTTTTTTTACAGACAGAGTCTCACTTTATCTCCCTTGGTAGAGGGCCAAGGCGTCACACAGCTCACAGCAACTTCCAATTCCTGGGCTTAGGCGATTCTCTTACCTAAGCCTCCCAAGTAGCTAGGACTACAGGTGCCTGCCACAACACCTGGCTAGGAATACAATTTTTTTATACAAATGGTTACCTAAAATGCACATGAAAGGAAGTAATCCCATCACTGATCATATCATATGTCACATTTTGTGGGCACGTAAAGACTTCAGTGCCTCCAGATGAAAGAAGCCACATTGGTTGGAGGCTATGGGGACATCCAGTCAGCAGAATCTAAGAATTTCTTCAAATATGCAAACAACCAGCATGGATAAATGGCAGTAAATTCATCCTTTCATCCTACATTATTCCACCATGAGAGTGCAGTTCAAGGACTTGGGTTTGTGTTTAAAATAATGAAAGCTTTCTAACATGTAGCCAGGCCCCGTAATTTGATGGCAAGTTTCACATCTGCAGATTTTCTTAGCATTGAAAGGTTCAAGCACTCCAGCCACCATGCTGCCCAAACACCAGGGCAGACAAGAGGCTCTTTAAAGTTTCATTAAAGCCTGCTGGCAATAGGCATTTCCTGTCTCAGCTAGAGGAAGCTTCTTAAGTACAATATTGAAGGAAGGGAGGAAAATGGAAATCAAACTGATATCGGGAGTGACTATTATCTTTCCAGAGTTTAATGGTTTATCATTCTTATTATCATCTTTGTTGTCCTGCAGGGTCAAATAAAAGAGCAAGGGCTGATCGTGGCTAGGAGGTGGGACTGAGGAGTGATAGAACTTATAAATACAACCGGTGCAATCACAGGTACTGAGTATAAGTTGGGGATATTATTAGCTCCAAATACTCTCTGATAATTAAAGAATGGTCACCTCTTAAGGACGATGGGATACAGAGTGCTTAGGTCTGATTTAGAACAAGGTCTGGTTTTCCGAACCTGAGAAATACCATCAGCGTGGCAAAGATTGCAAAGAAAATTAATCCAGGTTTCTCACTGCCCCATTCAAACAGCAGTCGCAGCAATGCGTCACCTTTTTGTCCCTCGCTGGCACCTCATAAATTCTTCAGGAAGGCCCTGTCATTTTCTTTGTACACTGCATGGGGTTTCAATGATGGAGAAGAAAACCTATGCACTTTTTTCAATTTATATGATGTGACTCATCCATGTAGGAAGGATGGTCACATATAACCATTCAAAGAACAGAGCCAGCATCTCATGCGTCCTTTCAACAAATTTGAATCTGTTTTCCTACAAAACACCAGAGTAATCTACCTTTCATTCTCTCTATGAATAATAAACCCAGAAAATAATTTTCTCACAACCACAGACTGCAAAGGCTGCTGAGGGGCAGCACGGGGTCGGGGGAAGGGAAGAGAGGGGGCAAATCTCCTTACAGGGGGAGATGAGGATGAGGAGAAAGGAGACCCAGAGATTTGATGAGTAAAACCAGCCTCTGCCCTGCTCTGAAGAAGTCTTGCATTTCAACAGCACCCCTTTGAACAGACAGAACACACACCCCAGGGCTTCGGCAGTGAAACCGGAATCTACTGCCTCAGGCGCTGATTACGGAGATGGAAGCTACGCACCAGGAGAAAGCAGTTCCTCCCCCAGAGCCAGTGTGAGCAGCAGTCCCGTGCCACCTCCTGCGCCACGCCGGCCTTTACTGGTCCCCTTTTCTATTAAACTCTTCCAGGCCCTGCTGTTTACTTATCACACTAAAATGAAAACTGGACGGTATCCACTTTAACCTTAGCTAGCGGAAACAGTACCAACGACAGAAAATGATGCTGCAATTTTCTCGTCTGGTAAAATGTGGCCAGAAACCCACGCAAAAATGCAGCCGTGTTCATGAAAATGAGGACTGTGCTACTGCGAATGGTGACAGTTTGCTTTTAAAAGCACTTGTTCAAAGCCCATTGGATGTCCAGTAATGACCGTCAGACCATGTAACGGAGATGTACCGGGGAGAAGGTTGAGTTCCATTGTTTTGAACTCCAAAGTCATCTTTCTCAGATTTCATTTTCAAGTGTGACAACTGGAAAGGACAATTGAAAAGTAACAAAGTGACCGATGTATTGTTGATTAAATTCCACCTTCAACTGCACAAAAAAAGCTACATGGATATGTATGTGATGGAGCAGGTTCAACGTGACTTTAACCAACATCTCTGAAAACAGAGGAAAACCATGTAGATTCGATTTTCCAGATGAGACCCTACAGTTGCATGTGTGAAAGAAGATCCCTTGGTCTCACCTGAGAACAGACGTTAATGTATACCTTCACATGTAAGTTTGTAATGCAATAAATGAATAAAGGTCATTCAGTATTGGGGGGAACTAAACAGCCCGCTGAACTTCAGAGCACCATGTGACTGCCGTGGTTAAGCGGTCAACTCCAGAGTCACATGGAGAGCCGCCAGAACCCCGCCTCGCCAGGGCCAACCGTGAGACTTTGGGTACACTACCTAACTTCTCTCGGCTTTCCACCTGTAAAGTGTGAGTAACAACGGTGACAGACATACCAGTGCCTATTGTGAGGTAATTTATGTAAACATTCAGAATAGTGATAGACCAACGGGAAACAATAGACGTTAAGATATTTTTACTAAAAGTCCTCTAAGAAGGTAGTGAAAGAATGAAAGATTGAAACTGGAAACACGGGGTGAAGCAGGGGTGTTAAGGTCCTGGTGCCGTTCTTACGTCTTTGATACTCATAAAAAGAGCAAATTTGAGTAATAAAATTGATCGGGGTTAAAACATGAAGGCTAAGTTAGTATTTCTGCACCTGTGGCAGCCCAACAGCTCCAACCCCAATGTCCAGGAGGCTGTTCTCACTGCCACAGAGTGTCCAACTGCCTCAAAATGGTTCTGTTCCCAGGACAACAAAATAACAAAGTGCTTTATGATAGCAACCAGGGATCTTTCTGAGTTAATCACTCACAGAGACCTTCTTTGAAGTCTTGAAATTTTTCAGGAGCTGAACTACCTGTAACACAGCTTCAAGGATGAGAGAGCAGAATGGTCAGTAGGCAGAATCACAGACTATTACCACCTGCTTTCCGTAAACTCGTTGGTGAAACACTTTGCTTTGAAATGCACAAGACTTCCTCTCTGCTACTTATTACAATCATATGTTAAAAGGATGAATAGGTTCTGCTCATACATGTCAAGTTTAAAAGAACCTTTATAATTTTCTCATGATTATTCTTAGTTTAATGAAAACTTACATATGCTATTTTAATTTTCATTGACTCTTGAAAGAAAAAAAAATATTACTTACTTCCCATCCCAGACATGGTCACCTCTGTGGAAAATCACCAGGTTATTGTTAAGGTCCAGAGCCACCCCCGAAACCTGGCCTGGTAACAAGTACACGCCAGGCCAGTCCAGTGCCTCTTCCACGTGGAAATCTAAAAGGTAAAGCGATACATTTAGCATAAAAAGGAAACATAGCCTCATGAGGATTTACAATAGTTACAAGAAACTCATGCAGGTGACATCACTAGATGCAAATAAACAAAAAAGAGGATCAAGCCATGCTCTATGTCAAACACACCCCCCGCATCTGCCACAGCTGCCTACGCTCAGAGACAGAGTGGCCTGAGCTTGTCCTCTTTTGTGGTTGATGGGCTGCCTGCAAACCAGCTAACCCCAAAGTCAGTGAAGAGAACACTTTAGATAGCCTTCTCTTTGACAAGATTCTCACTTTCAAATCTTTGGAAAATATGACAACATGGGTGGCATCATTTTAATACAAAGCTTTTAAATGTGATTCAATAAATAGCAAGAATGGCTGAGGAGCCTGTCACTCTGGGCATTCTCCCCCCCCCCCCCCCACTTTCCATCCTTCTCCTGCTCTGTAAATCTACCCACCTCTTGAATGAATCCTGGACGTTCCATACACAGTAGTCCCCCTAATGAACCATTCCTCAGCTGTCCCTTGTACAAGGAGTTACCTAAGATACCAAATTCATATCTCCTAACCTCAGCGTTTCTATAGGGGTGAGACGCTTCCTCTTACTATATATCTTTGTTTCCTCAAATGGGAGAAGGAAAAATAACAGAAACTCTGTGACTGGATTATTTCCAAGTTATTCTCATTTCTGATCAGAACATACATTTATCTTCAGAAAACAGGGGTGTTAATTTGTGTTAATCCCTTTTATAAACACGCTCATGAATAAAGAGGCATGATGCATGGGTGTATAGGAATAGGGGATGTGGAGTTAATTAGGTTACTGCGAGGCTCTGATACCAGGGTCAATAGCTCCTTCCCTCTCAAATGCTGAGAAACAGGGTCTCCTTTCCTCTCCCTGAACCCTGGAGGATGTGGCCCATCCAGGGGAAATCCTCAGACGAGCATGAACCACAGAATGAAGAGAAAAAACCTCATGGCTGCGAGCACACTGGTGTGAGAATAAGCACTTTCAAATAATTCCGTCAACCGTGCAATGGGGAAAAGGTACCTTTTCACTCAAAATATTTTGGCCTTTGCATATTTAATCTTGTCTTGACAAAAATGAACCAGAC
This sequence comes from Loris lydekkerianus, assembly GCA_963574355.1. Taxonomy (NCBI): domain Eukaryota; kingdom Metazoa; phylum Chordata; class Mammalia; order Primates; family Lorisidae; genus Loris; species Loris lydekkerianus. The sequence continues at coordinate 30,039 of CAUYPK010085524.1, read as the reverse complement.
ATCACAGTCGATAGGATGCCTAGATCAGTGCTGCCTACAACCTTTGCTGAAGACTCTTCACCAATGTTTCTTCTCCTAAGTATATTTTCTTATGTGAGGCACTATGCTAGATGCAGGGAACACAAAGACATAAAACAGCTTTTGGCCTTGGTGAAAAAGGGATGTCATAAGGATATAATTGGGCAGGGGTATAATAGTAGAAGATGAAGGGGAAAAAGAGCCAAATATTGTGACACAAGGTAGTGTAGGGACACAGGATAGGAGCCCAGAGCCTTCCTGAGACTTGAGCTGGAGTAGGGAGGGAATAGGGTCTACCCCAAAGGTCTTCCAGAGGAACAAACATTTGTGTTTTCTCTTAAATGTAAAGAGGGGTTATTCACATATAAAAGTCAACAAGAAGGAAAGTGAGGATATGTGTTGGTATCTGTAAGAAATCGGGACATTTGTATATGCCAGGTGGAGCCGGGGGGCTGGGGACGGGACGAGCAGGCCCGAGATGTGGCTTAGACTCAGACTGGAGAATGGACAGCACACGAGGGAGTCTGCGTCTAACAAAGAGCTCGCAGTCTGCAGGTGTGGTGGCTTCACCTCTGCCGTGATTAATTTTGAAGCATGTTGCAAATACTTTATTAGCAGCAGTAAAACACAGGGTTGGGGAATAATTTTCTTTGGATCCTGGAGTTGATGAGAATGGCATTGGCATTAATGTGCACTGTAACACGCCTCCGGGAGGCGGGGAGAGGGAGGCAGAGTCACAGCTCGTGTGCCTGCATCTCCAAGTGGTCCTGGCTGCAGCGGTGGATGTGAACAGAGCTGTTCAGGTGAATAGCATCTATCGCCCACCACCTGCTTGTGAAAAGGGGAAAAGGTTGCAAATAGCTGCTACAGGCAGTTGGAAACCAAGGACAGTTAAAATTTTTTTTTCATTGATAAATGATAATTGTACACAATTATAGGGTGCATGTGAAATCTTGATACACGTATACTCAAATTAAGGTATTTAAGACATTTATCACCTCAAACATTCTTCATTTCTTTGTGCTGGAAACATTTCCTATTTTCTAGCTACTTTGAAATACACAATATGTTGTTAACTCTATTCACCCCACTGTGCTACTGAGCCCTAGAACTTAATCCTTCTCTCTAACTGTATCTTTGTGCCCATTCACCAACCTCTTTTCACATGCCCCATCTGCCTTTCCAGCTTCTGTTAACCGTCACCCTCCCCTCTTCCTCCGTGAGATCAACTATGCTAGCTCCCACATCAGAGGTGGAACACGGACGGTTCTAGAAGCTTTTTAGTGTAACATAGTCCCATCTATCTGTTTCTGTTTACCTTTTTGGGCCTCATTTATTTCAGGTAACACAATGACCTCCACTGCCATCCATGTTGCTGCCAATGTCAGAGCTTTATTCTTTCTTATGCTAACTAGTATTGCGTTGTGTGTGTGTGTTCCATTTTCTTTGTCTGTTCATTCATTAGTGGATACTTAGGCTGATCCTGTATCTTGACGATTGTGAATAGAGCTGCAATAAACATAGTGCATGCACCCTTCAGTGTAGTAGTGGGACCGCTAGACCACGTGGTGGCTCTACTTCTAGAAAGTTGCACACGGCTTCCCTAACAGCTGTGCTAATTTACATTCCCAACAGTGTACATGAATTTCCCCTTCTCTGCACCTCAGTGATATTAGTTATTTTTAAAACTTTCTAACCAGGGTGAGATGATATGTCACTCTAGTTTTTATTTGCATTTTCCTAGGGATGTCGAGCAGTTTTTCACGTACCTTTTGTTCATTTGTATGTCAAATTTTGCAAAATGTCTATTCCTATCCTTGAGCCACTTTTCATGTTTCTTTTTTTTTTTATTTTCTCTCTCTCTTTTTTTTTTTTTTTTTTTTTGGAGGGGGAGATAGGGAGTAACTCTGTCACCCAGACTAGATTTAGCACAGTGGTATGATCATAGCTCACAACAGCCTTGAACTGCTGGGCTCAAGCGATCCTCCTGGTACAGCCTCCTGAGCAGCTAGGAAGGCAGGAGTGCACCACCTGTAAATATTTTTATTTTTTATAGTGACAGGGTCTCACTGTTTTGCCCAGGCTAGTCTCAAACTCCTGGCATCTAGTGATCTTCCACCTGGCCACTCAAAGTGCTGAGATTATAGGAGTGGAGTTGAGTGCCTTGTAGTTCTGGACGTTAGTCCCTTGCTAGATGAATACTTTGTAAGTATTTTCTTCCCCTGGACAGGTTGTCTCTTCACTCTGTCTATTGTTTCTTTTGCTGTGTAGAAGCTTTTTAGTTTAATATAGTGCCATGTGTCTGTTTCTGTTCTTGTTGCTTGTGTTTTGGAAGTCTTAGCCAGGCAGGGATGGGGAACCTGGGCCTTAAGCAAACTTAACTGCCTTGCTATCCTTAAGGGCAGACTTTAGATTTAATACAAATTTTATATAAAGATCGTTTCATTAAAAGGGGGGCAGCAGAGAAAGACGAAGCTTTTCTTGCTCCAATGTTGATTGCATATACATTTAGGATCATTATATCGTCTTGTTAAATTGATCTTTTTATCCACATAACTCCTTCTATTTGTCTCTTTTTGCAGGTTTTGACTTACAGCTGTTTTTTCTAATGTAAGTATAGCTACTCCTGCATTTTGGTTTCTATTTGTGTGGAGTATCCTTCCCTATCCCTTCACTTTCAGTCTGTGTCTGTACAGGAGTGACTTCCTTGAAGGCAGGCAGCACTCAAGGCTCTTCTCTTTCTCCTCTTTGTATCTGCTCTGACAGGGGGGTTTATACTTTCATGTGCTTCCATGATGGTGGATACCACCCTTTTTTTCCACACGTAGGACTCCCTTGGGCATTTCCTGCAGGGATAAACTAATTATGATGAATTACTCAATTTTTGCTTACTCTGGAAACATTTCATTCCTCATCTGTTTTTTGAAGGATAGTTTTGCTGGGTATAATAGTTTTACTGTCAGTTATTTTTAAAAGCACTTTGAATATATCATCCCCTTGTCACCTGGCCTGTAAGATTTCTCTTTATGCTGAGAAATCTACTATTATTCTGATGAGGTTTCCTTTATATGTAATTTGGTACTTTTCTCTGGCTGTTTTTAGAATGTTCTGTCTTTGAATTTTGACAATTTTGACTACAATGTGTCTTAGAGAAGACATTTTCAGGTTGAATGTATTTAGGGTATACTGAGACTTCTGTATCTGGATGGGGACACCAGATGGACTGGTCCTCGTCCCACTGCTGATGACAGCACGGTACACATGTTGGTCCTTGGGCCCCTAGCTGGTGTGTATGGGCACTCGTGGTAGCTTATCTGGGCATACTGATCCCTGGGGCTCTTGGCACCTTGTTTGGGTGCTGCCAGTAACAGTGGTGGGCTGGGCAGGGACATGGATCCTCAGGTCCCTGCATGGCCTGTGACATGGTGATGACAGTAATGGTGCTGGGCCAACCCTCAGACACCCAGGTGGCACACACAGGAACCATCATTGTCATTAGTGGGCTGGGAGTGCCAGGATCCAAGATCCCATGTGGTCAGTAGTGGTGCTGGCAGGCTTGGCAGACCCATCCTCAGACCCGGGAGGAGAGCACAGAAACTGGTGGTTGGGATTGGGGGGGGGGGGGCTGGTGGTTCAATCCCCAGGCCCCTGGATGATGTATGTGGTGCTGGAAGGCTGGGTTGACCCCCAGACCTTATGTCATGCATGGGCACTGTGAGGAGCAGAACCAGGTGGGTGTGAATGTCTCAAGCCCCAAGGTGCATGGCACAGGCTATGGTGGACAGGGTGGGCTGATCCCTGGGCCTCTGGACTGCCTACCCAGACAATGGCAGTGGACAGCTGGTGTGTGCATTAAAGGTTTTCAAGTGTGGTGTGACATGATTAAAGCTGTGTTTTTGCAAGTGAAGTCTGGAAATAGGGTATAAACATTGTCATGAGAGGTTTCTATATAGATCAACAGATGGAAAAATCATCCTGCAAAGCAAATGTTTTAAATTATTTTAAAGTGGCTTGAATCTGAGGTTTAACTTCAGTCCTTCTCATCTTAGTTTTGGCTTGTCCTTTTATTCCCTCATCATTCTGTATTCATTCATCAGCTCCTAGACTCCTAGAGCTTCTGGACAGCCTCCAAGGGAATCTCAAGGCTCCAGACATGTAGATATTTAATTGCTTTTATTGGATTCTCAGAGCCCATAACAGTCACACCTAGACAGAACTCCTCTAGGGTAGGGGCTATATCTTATTCACTGGTTGTCACCAAGTCTTGCCTGGGGCCTGGCCTGCTCTCTGGCCTAATAAACGCACCAAATGAAGTCTGTGCATTAGCCTGCACTTCTTTACCTTCTCAACTAGCATTTAGCCTCCCCTATAATCTTATAATTCAGGGCCTGTGGCCCAAGGAGAAGGGTACAGGCCCCATATACCACATGCAGTGGGTTCAAACCCGGTCCTGGGCAAAAACTTATGATTCAGCCATACTACCTTTCTAACCCTAGCACAGTGCTGAAGATACTCTGAGAATACTCAGTAAAAATTACAATTAACTAATTAATCTCATTGAAGAAAATAAACACAAATTGAGACTTCTGGAACTTTCTGTTCAGTGGCCTGCCAGCAGGTACTGGGGCCCAAGTACTTATGAAGGTGCAGAGATACTAATTCTGATAAAAATACATAATGTCCGAGAAAGTCCATTGTTTTGGACTCAAATATGAATTGCATCAAAATATTGAGAATAATGTGTAAAAAGTTTTAATCTGGTTACAAATGATCACAACTGTCGCATGCCCATAGACTGGTAAGTAAGTTCTTGAAAGTTTGCAAAAAGCACTTGTACACAGGCTATTTTGACCTATCTTCAACAATTATAAAAATATTTGTTACATATAAGAATCTTTGCAGGTTGGACATTTTCAGGAAAAGCAGCATGATTCTCTAGAATATATTTATTAAAACATATACTTTTTGTGAATTTTCAAACTGTCAAAGTTATGTGTAAGAAATGTACAAGATTTAATGTGATGTGCAGTCTGGCTCATTTAGTACTGGATGTTTAGGAAAATTGCATTAAATTATTTCAAATTTTATTTAAAAATATCTTTGCACACTTAGATCACTAATCCAAGACGTTAAAATTTTCAGGATCTGGGTCTCTGTGTTAATGAGAAAGAAATTCTAAGATGCTTAAAGGAACACTGAGTTTACGTTTTCTTCTGTGAATATTAGCCCAGTTAATTAACGCTTTTCCTTCCAGTGTCACTGTCTTTTCCATTATTAGGTCACTAAGGCTATTTCTTTAAGGTAAGATGATGACTCAGGCTGTCATTCAGGATCAGTGGTATATGCCAATGGGATCAATGCTCATCGTCCCTTCAATCTCTGAAAGTCCGGATGTGATAATCAGAGAATGTCAGGAGTGGATCATCTTCTCACATGACAGAGAAGGAACTTTAACCTTGAGCTAGACTTCAGGCCTCAATTTCAAGGATGATTATTTTCCAATCCCCAGGAAAGGACAATTTCAAATTCTTATTTTAAAATATTGTATGGTAATACAATCGTATATTGTGTTGTACAATACAACTGTACATTGTATACAATGTATACATTGTATGTATAATACATTGTACATATTGTACATGTACATTGTACATGTATACATTGTATGTATAATACAATGTACAATTGTATTGTACATTTGAGTACTACTTTGAACTTAACATTTTTGATTACTGAGAAGTTAAAAATTCTAGTGAAGATTCCTTTTAGTCCATAAGAAATGACTCAATATATAACTAGTTAATGCTACATCCTTATAGTTTCAACCTGAAAATTAAATACAAAATTAAATACACATTTATTAAACATGACCTTGGGTAAACCATTTTCAATTCCAAATTTAGGTTACTCTGAATTTAGATGGAAAATGATATGATTATTTCAAATTGGATTGCTTAGTTTTTCAAAATCTAAACTTGAGACCATATTAGAAGAAATAACACTTCTAGAAAAATGAAGTGGGCGTACATCCGTTATTGATCCTAGCACCCTCGATACAAGCTCACTGTTAATTCTAAAAGATAATAAGGTGTACATGACCCTGAGAATTTAAAATGCTATGTTTCCAAGTGACATATGATGCTTTTATGATAAATATTCTATTGTTTTAAAAAGAATCCTTGCTTTCATTACAAATAAAAATAAATGTATAGCTGCATAATCTGTCATATATGTGGTATTTAGAAAAAGAAGTTACTATTTTTAGGATAAAATTAAACATTACTATGTAAATTGCATCTACTCATCACTGAAAGAATTAATTATACCTTCCCATAAAGGAGATTAATGTTAGTGATAATGCTGCCCTCACATGAAATTATTAACAAGCATTTAAAAGGTCATTCATTTATCTGTGTTACATAAGGACTAACAGAACTAGATGAAGTTAAGAAAAAAATAAGACTGCAAGACCGGAACTATGATTTAACTATAGTGTAACAACATTCTTCACATTTAATCTTAAGGAAATGGACACTGATAAAAATCACTAGAAGATCTTTTAAAAAAGCCAGAATGTGGTTGGTTTTTCTGCACTTGCAAATTTTCATCTGGCAAGAAAGAGATTTCTTATTTTGGTCAGGCACTGTTACTTGTCAGAAGTTCCCTGCAATAACTATAATTAACTAAAGCTACAGGAGGAATATTTACATAAAAGTCAAGAAGAAAATAAGAATTAATTATAAGGTTCCATTTAAGGGAAGTGGAGTGAGAGAGTTAAGATAAAGATAGGGTCTCAAAAGCATCAGAAGGATCCTTTTCTTTCCAGTTTCTTTAATTGCAAATGGAATTTCGTCTTGGTCCAGCGGGACGCTGACAGAGAGCATGTGACTAACACACCTCCAGCACCTGCCGCTACCACAACAGCAGGCTGAGACAACCGGATGGCTGGAAGGAACTTGTTTTCCTTTCTATATGTATACCTAGATATGTCATTTCTCTGCAAGATGCAGAATAGCAAAGTGATTAAATGTAAGATTTGGCGCCCGTCTAACAGGCTTTCCTCTCTCTGCTGAGCTGCAGCCCGAGGCGTGTGACTTGGCCACGCGGTGCCGTAGTTTCTTCCTCTTATGAATGAGGCGTCTACCGCACCGCCTGGCTCACAGCAGGTGCTGTGTGCTTGTCTGCTCTCGTTACTCGCCTCCTTCCTGAGATGAACGTCCAGCCAACGGAAGGTTCATCTCTCTGGGAATTCTGTAATTGAACCTAAAGGTAAGAATGGCTGAAATAAGAATGGACTTTGAAATTAAGTAAAAGTTCATAGAAATTAAGAATAAACTAAATATATATTATGAATAAAGACCCTCTGAGTTCTCACACAAACGCAGAGGTTGGCAATATACGCCGTGTCGGGTTTCCCTGCACCAGTATACGGCTGTCCAATCAAATCTGCCGGCCAGAATGGCTATCTGTAGTTTTTAATTTATTGTTCAGAGTCTAGTTTCCAAAAGGCAACTAGAATAAAAACACCTAAGATTTCCTTTCTACTCTGCTAATGCTGTATCAACATTGATACGAAACTAGTGATGACAGAAATTCAATTTTGTTACGTGTGAACCCGAGTGCGTTTGCTCCTTAGTTCACCAAGTTGCCTATTCTCACACCTTGCATCATATACCACAGGCTAACATCAAAGTCGACCAACACAGGTGATCAGAGATTGGAGAAGCTGCAAGCTCTCGTGACGCTAGCAGGTGCCGAGGCACGCTCTCAGTTTGTCAGCTTAGAGTCCCAGTTCTGTGGCTTCCCTACACACTGCAAGGAAATTCTTTCTCTCAAAGTGCTGCTTAAGACACAGTAATTAATCTTTATACTTTGGTATTTAATTTTTCAAAATCTCAGTCCAACACGACAGTAATGGTGGCAATATTAATCATAATTGTTGTTAATGTGTCGTAACATTCATGAAACACTTTCTGTGGGCCAGAGACAGCTCCAAGAGCTTTCCAGGTAGAAACTTGCTTGAGTCACACGTCATCTCTTTGAGGACTGTACTAGTATACCCCTTATTTTATAGATGGGAAAACTAAAGCTCAGAGAATTAAAAACAAAAAATAAAACAGAACAAACGCACCAAACGACTTGTCTGGACACCACATAGAACACGGTACTAACTACCGCTGGAACTGCAGCCCCATGTGCCGGCGCCTCCTACGTTAACCACCTCGAGGAAGTACGTGGTTTCCAAAGTGTGTTCTGGCCGAAGGCAGGACTGCTCTGGGGCAAGCTGGGGTGTGTGTGTGTGGCTGTGGCAGTTATTTCCTACTTGAGCAGCCCCTTTAGAACAATAATCTGAACACAACCTGGTCTGGTCCAGGTGGACATGTCCGGGGAGTTGCTAATGCTGTTTTCATGACTGTGGGGAGGAGAGTTTTCAGAATAAACCCTGAACCTCACCACAGGTTAGGAAGACAAGACTTGAAACTAGACCCTGCTTACAGATACTCATTCTCTAAGGGACACAGTGAAGAGGAGGCACGAAACCATCTTGTGCTGAGGAATGTGAGGACTGAGCTCTGCAAAGCTCCAGATGTCACTCTGCTGTGCTCCAGGCAGCGTGGTCCTTGCTGACATCCAACCCTATCCCTAACCAATAATGAGGGGGAACCCATATTAAGGGCAGATGGCAGGGTGTGGAGCCAAGTGAATCTGGACTGAACTAAGGGTCCGTAACATGGTATTGTTTTTGAGCCCTCAGATATTCCTGGGCCTATGATACACAGTTCTGTCTAGATTTTTGAGCTGATCTGTTAATATTACCTTTGAACTCTTAAGTCAACTGGCCAGATCTATGGCCACACCGCAGTTCCAACACGGCGGCTGCAAACACCGCAGTGGTGCCAAGAGCTGGACCACAGAGCAGGGGCCTGAGCAGATGCCTCCCACCCCTAAGGGCTGAAGGTCCAGAGCTGCAGGGCAGTGTGTCTGAGCTGGGGCAGCCCATCGCCCCATGCCTGAGCACATGCCTGAGAAACCTGGTGGGCACTGGAGGTCGGCGATGCCAAGTCTTAAAGTCAGGCTCTGTGACCGCACTCAAATAGGTTAGCTTCTCTTGGCTTTGTTTTCTTTTGTTTTCTTTTGTTTTGTTTTGTTTTCTTTTATTTTCTTTTTTCTTTTCTTTTCTTTTCTTTCTTTCTTTTTTTTTTTTTTTCTGAGACAGAGCCTCAAGCTGTTGCCCTGGGTAGAGTGCTGTAGCATCATAGCTCACAGCAACTTCCAACTCCTTGGCTTAAGTGATTCTCTTGCCTCAGCCTCCCAAGCAGCTGGGACTACAGGTGCCCTCCACAATGCCTGGCTATTTTTTGGTTGTAGTTGTCATTGTTTTTTGGCAGGCCTGGGCTGGATTCAGACCCGCCAGCTCTGGTGTATGTGGCTGGCGCCTTAGCCGCTTGAGCCAGAGGCGCCGAGCTTGGCTTTGCTTTCTTCATTGAAAATTAAGAGGTTTCAGAGATATCTCAAATAAGTATAAGGTATAATATCAAATGATATAACATCCTTACAGTTTTCTTTTAGTAGTGATCTTATATAAAAAGTTACTTCCTCCTCTGTGGCTAAGACAATTCCCTGTAGCAAATTAGGGAGAAAGTTAATTCTTTTGGACCATCAGGGCTCATTCTCGGCTTTGCCTGGAGAATAGAAAGGGCAGGAGAGAAACAGTGGAAGGTCATCCATCCTCTTTACTCCCCTGGACCTTTCACTCAGGAATATACAGCACTGGGCTGCCAGTACGTTTTATTAGGGCATTATCTGCTAAGGGGTTCCTCCTTTGTTTTTTCCAAAATGGAAGATTCCCAAGGAAGATTCCCCAGGATGAGTTTTTCTCTGGCTTAATAAATGGAATGAAACAGCTTCTACTTAGGTTAGATATTATGTTGTGTTTTTGTAACTCTGTTACAGGGACACTTAGGAAGCCTGTAAATGACCGTGTTAACACTTTAAATCCAAGAGTAATACGGACGTGGCCTGGAGGAAAGCATGCTGCAACTCTAGCACGTCAGAGAATTTTATTTTCACCAATGAGGCCCTTTAGCATTTTATATTTCCACGTCATTTGGGTTATAATTTACCGTCCTTAATACAGAGGTCAGACAGACACTCCGGTTTGTCTCCAGGGGTGAACTGCCAATTTCCAGGCGTCATTCTCAGAGACGCCAATTTAGTTGTCTGGGATAGAATTCAAGGGTCAAGATTTTTCTAGACCTTAAGAGATTCTGTGGCAAGAATGTCCAGAGACCACCTCTTGAGAAATTTATTAGATAAAATTTATTAGATAAATTTAGAATGAGGTGGAGGGAAGGCTGATCTGGTTTAAATATCAGGAGTTTAAAAATCTAGGTTCCAGTCACTATCTCAGAGAGACCATCAGACCAGTCCCGAGACATGTCCATGTGAAGAAAAGGCTCTGTGTGCTAATTTTTTTCAATTATAAATAAAAATCAGCCGGGTGTTGAATAATTTATGGCTTCCTGCAAAGCTGAATTTGAAAACATCACGCTGGCAGCCTGTGCCGTCCCAGCCCTTGCAGGGACAGCCACTGCACACACATATCCGTTACTGTTTAGAGATTATCTCCACATGCCGTGTTATCAGGCTTTGCACGTTGGCAAGTAACAGGAAACCCAATCAATATCACAAAGGCCACAACACAGTCACAGACAAAGACAAGGCATCTGTAGCTTGCTGGTAGAGAGACCTGAAGGGAATAAGGTCTTGTCCTCTAATTCTGGAAGCCAATTCTAGCTAGAAATGAAGATGAAGCTGACAGCTATTGACTTACTGGCGGTCCCTGCAGAAATACTCAACTTTCCTATTAAGATAGCAATCAATAATGGAACTTAAGAAATCAAAGCCATCGAAGGACTATCTTTTACAAGTCAATTGGATGAGCATCAGATTTCTTTGAGAGGAACAAAATTGCCTTAAAAGAAGGCAGTGTGTAAGCATCCAGTACCTGGGTCTCCACGTGTCAGCTTTTGAATTTTCAATTTCTTTCCATTGAGCCAAATGGAAAATGTTGATTTGGTAATGCTTTTTTTATATGCTGAATTTCAAATGCCACTCTTCCCAAAATGATCCAAATATTTTTGGTCTTTGTTTTTCTGCCTCACCAATTGAACAAGCATGGAATTTATGTAGTATTGGGCCAAAACGATGTGAAAGAACTCAGACAGAGGTGACGTCTGATAACCTAAATCTGAGGCATGTTTTTTTCTAATGAGTTCTTCGCATGAATGAGCTTTTTGCACCTGTTAACCCTTATTCCCTTCAGATTTTGCGAATGTGGACTGTAGCATTCCCCCCTTTTTCCTTAAAAGAAACCCTAAACGCACCTCCTGCGTGTTCTGGTCCCCAGATGCCTTCAGCAGGTAGGGGCTGTGAGAATTCTCTGCTCTCTGCTGGCCTCACAGTAGACTCTAGTCTGTGGAACTTGTGAATTCTGTCTCTGACAAGCGCACCATCGCCCCTCTCCTCACGCTCTGCGCCCTCGCCGGCATCAGACCGACCCAGGTCCTTTTTCTGGACTACGTTTGCAATCTCGGCTACCAGGTCTGACTCTGACTGTGCCTTTTCTGTAGGGTTATATTTGCGCACATGAACAACATCTTCCCTCTCTCCTAGCAGCTTGGAAAGTAGTGAATAGAAATCACCTGTGGAAAGAAGACACGCGGTAAGGAGGCGGAGGGTTCAGACGGTCGCAAAATTTATACAATTGCCTCCTGAAAAGTATTTCATCTCCTGTTTTCCCAAAGCAAATCCCAGAGAGGTCAGATAGATTTTCAAGCATAGGAGGAAAAAAAGTGAATTCCTAGAACAGTGAAAGAACAATACACCCTCATAATTCATTTCGTGTGCCACCAACTTCTCTCTGGGATTTCAGGAGCCCACAACACTATATGGTTTCTAAGGACATATTACTAGAAAAAAATGATGCTCGTGTTACTTCATGGTGTATTCCAATAAATGATATTCACAGGAGGGAGGAGCTGATACATAAGAGCTCATCAGATTTCTGAAACTAAAAAACTCATCAATAGCTATATTAGATAACAGATATCTTTGCATTTACAAACTCTTAGCATTTGTCTTTAAAAATCTATTAAAATATAAGCCACAAGAAATTAAGTATACATTTTTGAGGTAAAAAAATATAACAAATATGTACTTTTGAGCACAACTCTAACAAATATATATTTATTTGGCAATTGAAAAAAATGAAGCTTAATTACTACCTTGCTATCAGAGCTACTATAAGCAGCTCCAGATGCTCCTTTTAAACAAATTCCACAACAATAATTTAATGAGCAAAGAATACCTTTAAATCAGCTTCAAACAAAGGAGATAACTTTTAACAAACTAATATCATCAGACTGATTCCTCACTAAAATGTGTTTTTTGCCTTCCTGCATTAAGGAGCAAACTCAGATATGGTAATACAATTCCATGAAAGCAAATCATTTATAACAAATTATCACATATACTAAATATTAGTACAGAACGTTCATGAAGCATTTTAGTCGTTGTCATTGACATCTACAGCTTCGAATCTGTTTTATTAGCAGGGTGAGTGGGAAAGGCAGACAGCTGTCCATTCCCAGTGGAAGCACAGGCGTGTGCCGCTGAGCCAAACCCACAGGCAACTCTGGCTTTCCTTTTCCTCTCTATCCCGTGCAATGCTAGTGAAGAAATTGCTCACGACCACAGAGTCCCACTGCCTAGGTTTTAATTACATCCACAACACCATCAGATGATATTTTAAAAAGCCCTTTCTGATGGCCATTAGGAGATGGACTTGATAGCCGGGTTAGCCGTGACACATTCCACTGAAGAGCGCATTAGTAAGAAATCGGTGCAAAGGGAGACAGCAGTGTTCAGAGATCCTGTTGTGTTTACAAATAGTCTTGGTTTAATGACTCAAAGTGCGTTTTCAATTCTTGCCCATGAAATCAGCTTATCCCGGGTGAAATCTTCAATCAGAAAATAATTACCATGTGATAAGGCCAATCTCAGTCAAATAAACAAAGCAAATTATAACTTCACCCAATCTGTTCTGCCACACTGGTGTTCAGCCTCCCAGAAGAAAAATTAAGATAGTGCATTAGTGCTGACTTCTCCTGCCCCGCAACTCTAAATCTACTTCAATATGCTCGCACAATGGAACATTTTATGTGGAAAATAAAATACAGAAGTATCTCAGGGAGAGATAAAAGCCATAATTTTAACATTTGAATTCATATGCTTAGGCTAATCTTGATGGAAGAAGAACACAGGATTGGAACTGTGCATAACCATTTAGGTTTGTAAGCAAAATCTAAAAGCTGTGACTGAATACCAAATGTGGAGTACTTTGGCTCCTTTGAAATTATTTCCAATAATAATGTTAAATGCAAAAATCTTTAAAATAGCGTAGGAGGCTTGGCTGCACAGAGGCTGCACAGATGTGTGAGAATGTGGCTTCAGAGCCAGAATCTCTGCCACCGTCTCCCTCCTCGTAGAGAGGGCACTAGATTGCTGTCTCCTCATCACATCCTGGTACACGAACCACAACAGGCTGCTTTTTTCTTCTAGAGCAGGGTCCTCAAACTGCGGCCCACGGGCCACATGAGGTGGTGTGATTGTATTTGTTTCCGTTTTGTTTTTTTACTTCCTCCAATGGTCTGAGGGACAGTGAACTGGCCCCCTGTTTAAAAAGTTTAAGGCCGCCTGTTCTAGAGCACTGGACGTACAGAGTCCTAAAATGCCTCTCTTTTTTAATTTTTTTGTCACACGGAAATCCTCATTTAGGAAATGTATCTGGTGAGACAGAAGGACATAAATGGGGAGCTGGTGGCTCCAGCCACGCTCGCCTCTCAACTTTCCCTCCTTCGTCGTTTTATGTTCCTGCTGCATTTGGTTTTCACTTCCACCGTCAACTCCAAGATGTTTCTTCGCCTGGACCACTCCTTGCCCACTAATCAACTCATTCCTCAACTTTCAGGTCTTAGGTTGTCCCTTCCGTCCAAGAAGCCTTACTAGCAATTCAAGTTGGGGGCTCCTCTGCGTGCACCTGCCACACTCTCATCTTTTCCCTGTTCTGTAACTGCCCGACTTCTGGTCTGTATTTCACACTTGCATTTCAATCCAACCCTACCCAGTAGCCATTCTCTGCCTTTAAGTAAGTTATTTCACCAAAGAAAACGACAGTTGTTTTGTGGATTTGAAGAAGACAGTTAATGTTAAAGGCCCAGTCAAGTGCATACCTTGAAGTATCATTAGTTATTATTATATATTATAATGCATCTGCTTCAACTTGTGGTTTATCTAATATTTTAAAAATCAGTATATATTTCTTAGTTGAGTATTCAAGTTTTCATAATAGAAAAAAAGCCCCTTTACGTATACAGCCCTCCATATTCTCAACGTCACCATGACAACTACAGTAACTGCTGAAGGAGGCTGTGTCTGCACTTTAACCTTCCCAGTGTATTTCAGGAGGAAGAACTTTCCTAGCACCCTCCAGCACCCCCAGCACCTCTCCCTCTGCCCTCGTTTCTGTCTAATCAACTTCTCTGCCTCAGGACGCCTCATGCACAGGCTACACACTCGGGACTTCTCCCGAGCACGGTGGATGGGCCAACACCCCTGACACGACGGGTCTTCAAACTTCTATGTCTTCCCTCTGGCTTCCCAACTCCCACACTGCCCGAAGAACTGGCTGTGATAGAGGAAATCGTCCACGGATGCCCTGCCCAGCATCATAGCCACTGGGCACATGTGGCAAGGACACTTATAGAACTTAATTTTTACCTTTACTCACTTTTATCAGTAACTGAATGTAACTTACATTCAGATGTAAACAGGCACATGTGGCTTCTGCAGTGGGTGGTGAAGGGACCGGCTGACCTGTCCTTCCTCACGCCTGTCCGCCCTAAGGTGAAGGCCCCTGTCTCTACTTCCCCTTCCGCACCATGGCATCTGCAAGAATCTGTCAAGATGCCCTGTCTGCTAAAGCCAAGAGTCGTCATTGTGACCCATGGGTGGTGCAACCCTGCAGAAAGTTCCTCGCAGAAACTCCTCACAATGTCGTTCTTAGGGGTCTTCGCCTCCTGCTGCCCTGGAGTCCTCTTTCTCTTCTGCCCATCGTATGATAAAAGCTCGTGTTTTCTGATGTCTGTCCTTGACATTATTCTCCTGGCTGTGGTATCTTCATACTAAGTGACCTCGGTCACTCACAGGCTTACCCTACTATCTCCAGGCAAATGACTCCCAAGTCTGCAGGCTCTGACCAAACTGGTGACACACAGCTGCCGTCTGGAAATTTCCACTCAATACCTGTCTCGGGCATCGTGAGCTTACTATGTGTGAAACAGAACTCCTCATTTCATCCCTGTATTTTACCTTTTGACTAGTATTTCTCTCCGTGATGACATGGTATTTGAACCAATCATCCCAGAACACTGGATTCATCCTTCTCTCGCCAGCGAATCACAAAGGCCAACTGTGGTGATTCACAACATCGACATCCCCCTCCCTGCCACCTGTACACATGGGAGGTTCCCGCTGTCCTTTGCTTGTCACAGTGAAATACTCCTGCTTGGGACGTAAACCTGTCTGGAATGGTCTGAGGGCTGTACTCCTAAGGACCTGTGATTGGTGGTGCCACCCTCTGGGACACTCTGGGTGACACGCCTCAGCTGCCTCTCCTCAGCTCCGTCAACCTACGCGTTTCTGGGCAGCATTCTCTAGTTCTATTCTGGAACCACTGTAACGGGTTTCAACTTTATTCATTTTTGTAAGTAATTGAATATAATTTACATTCAAATTTAAACAGCTGTATTTGGGGGGATGTCACCTAATGTGCATGATGCAATGGTACATTTTAAAACACTTAAGTATAATTGTGATGGAGGTGTTATTTAGTTCAATGTAAGCATTTCACATTGTATATCGAGGCAGTACCCTGAACCCCATAAACACATCAATGTATAAAGTTATGATTTAGTAAAAATAAATAAATAGAAACAAACAAATAAATAAATAAAAAGGTTGAAAAACAAAAAAAAGCTGTGAGCTGTGACGCCATGGCATTCTACCTTAAATAGCCACATAGATAATTTATTTCTCAGACTGGGACACTTTTGAGAAGGAAAAGAGTGTTATTAACATTTATAGTATGTGAAATTGCCAGGAAGGCTATGTTAACCAGTGTGATATAAACGTGTCAACCCGTCTGTGAAACTAGTGTATGATGCCCCATGATCATACCAATGTACATAACTATGATTTAATAAAAAAAACCCAAACAAACAAACAAACAAAAAAAATTTATAGTAAGCCTAACCATGATAGTCCTGGGAAAATTGAGATGCTTCCTACCTTACATATTTTTCACAGAGATAACATATGAAGAAATACAAAAAGAACTACGGATAATGATATTTAATAACAATAATGGTAAAGGTTGCTAAAATTTATTGAGGGCTTAGCATGAACAACTCACTTTACTGAGTGCCTGAGTGCTTTGTACAACTGAACTCATTTAATCCTATAAAATAGTTATTATTATTGTTCTTATTCTACATGAAAAAGCTACAGGTGCAGCAGTAACCTGCACACATGTAGGAAATTGGACATGGACTCTAAGTAGACACCTGAGCTTGTAAGCTGTTCGCTAACCGGATCCAGGTTCCCCTCTCTTTCCTCTATAGGACATTAAACTTTTTCCTGTAAATCCACTTCAGATCTGTGAATCTGACTATGCAGGTTTTTCTTTCCCCTCTTTAAATCAACTTTCTTCTGAGCTGAAGTGCTGGTTTTATTCTTTAACTAACCACGTTTCTCTCCTTTCTGTCCTGGCCCAGGTTCTCTGTATTATAATACAAGAAGCTTCTACATGAGTTGACACACAAATACCACAGTCAGATGCGCAAAACTGCCTTGAAGAATAAGGACCAATTTTCTTTGGGTTGAAAAGTTGAAGGATTTTTTCTTCTTATCAGCAGTTTTCACTTACTACTGGCAATATGCCTTACATGTGTGATCAAACTCTTTAAGATGTTCTAAAACTGGCTTTCTACATTTGAATTATCTCCTGGAAGGAAAAAACTGCAAGATATAAATGTGGTTTTCTATTTTTAAAACCCCCTCTCATTTCTCATTCATTACCATATTCCTGGAGATCAGGGCTGTTCCTATTATGGCAGATACTCCATAAATGCTTCTGGGATGAATAATACTTTGTTAGGAACATCGCCCTTTGCTTCTGCACCAAAAGAGATAAAAATATTTCCTTGATAATTTTAAGCCGCAGTGAGTTCCTACTTCTTTCTTTTCTTACCTTAAACTTTGACACTCATCTTAAAAAACACCGAAAGGCCTTAGGTCTTTTACAAATTATTAATTCAATTGAGTTTGATATTTGGAAAACACAACTGCGGTAGACTAATGTGTGGAAAAAAGGTATGCCGCGTGGTATATGGCAACATAAACTGCTGCCCATTAAACTTCACATTGGCGAGTCTGGGGCTTGTATTAGGTACTTCACAGCTCAGTGGGCATTATTCTATTTAGCAGGGACAAATCACTATTTCCTGCTTCCAGCATAAAAATTTCCCTGGTTTACTTTCAGGAATATTGTGAGAAAAGCACTAAAATAGATGGAAATGTACAATGAAAAACTGCCCTATAAGGGATTTAGAAAAAAAAAAGGAAGGCGGCACCTGTGGCTCAAAGGAGTAGGGCGCTGGCCCCATATGCTGGAGGTGGCAGGTTCAAACCCAGCCCCTGCCAAAAACTGCAAAAAAAAAAAAAAAAAAAAAAGAAAGAAATGTTTTCAACTATGGGATAAAAAAATTAAATATCTCTAACTTTTACACACTTTAAAATCTTAAGTGTGGCAGGTACTTTTATTTTTTAAAATGATCAATAACCTCTTTGTGTCTTTTTAGAATATAAATTCCCATTTCCTACACAAAATCTCTAGTCCTTCCCTACCTAGCATATATGTCTCTTGTTACTGCTTAAACTGCTCTGTGATGTCTGGGGTACATGGAGAGTAAACAAGATTTCGTCATTAGTTCAACTACTAAAACATACACCACATAGCCGAGCTAACAAGATTAGAACCATGCAATAGAATTGATTAATGAGAAGGATATGAGGAACAGAGAAATAAAAGCGTTCCTTTTTAGGTTTTAATATTTTGTTTTATGACTCAGTCATAATTGGCTTTCACTTCTGGTTAAAGTTCATTTGTTTTATTGATTGTTTACTTATTACCAGCCCACAACATTTAGTCTATAGACTTAGAGAAATAAAACACACAGTCCTGATGTCCAACTCAAGGGTCACACATGAAATGAACTCTGTCTTTCTTCTTGCTCTCCTAGGACGTATCTGATTAAAAAGCAATCAGAAATAGGCCTCATTCCTTTTTAAGAAAAAAAGACATAAATAAAAAAGGAGGAGGCAGAAAATGATGCCATTTTCAACTACCATGCGCAACAATCTATATTGAAAAGCCCAACCCTGAGATGAACGATCATTCATATCTACCGTCTCCATTATTAGAAAACTCATTCAAAACAGCATCCAGGCAGCTTCCCAGAGCCTCCAGGGCAGGTAGAATTGTGTTTGATGGATGAGTTCAATAAATAAAGACTTTTGAGCTGCTCATAAATCATAACCAGCTGACACATTTTAGTGAATGGGAATACAAGCAAAAATTGTATCTTCTTTAAAATTACGAAGTGGCACTGAGAGTGCTTACAATTATCAAGAAGATGCTACTAAAATCACCTGTGCTTTATTAAGAGATCAAGGGAATGTCCTATTTTGAACAAGACAAAGAAGTATATATCAGGGCTACTAAACCCAGCCTTTGCTTCATTCCTCCCATAAATCCTTTACCAGCTGTTACGTTAGCAAGCTTTTACCGTCAACTGGGTTGTAACTTGCAACCTTGTCTCCTTGATCCTGCCTGTTTGATAAAACATGCCGATGGTAATTCATTTCTGTTAGCATAAAACCACTGTGAAATTATTCTGTCTCACAGAAGGTGTCTGAAGACCTTAACTCTCTGGGGTCATGGAGTGTTTTCCCTCTACAAATTGTATTTTTGTCATAGTCCCCTGCATTGGGAATATAGTAGCTCATGCTGACCTCTGAGTAAAAAGATTGATTATGTGAGGGCCCAGGAGCACAATGAGAAGAGTTTGGAGAAAACTGAATAAAACATGTTAAAGGCCTTTTCTGCAGCAAAAGGAATGTTGTCCTGAGTACAATGTAAAATAACCAGAAAGGCGGGAATTGTTGACTTTCAATTCTGCCTTGAGTTTTTTAAGCCACTGAATCTTCAATACTCAGTGCAACCTCTTGATTCCATACCATCTCCCAGGGCTTATGTCTTCCACGCAGAATCACTCTCCAATTGGGTTTATTGTTTAGTTACTGTACTTGTCACGTAGACAGGTAATTCTTCACTGATAATGTTTTTAGAAGATGGTTACATCTGAGTTGTTTTGAATATCCGTTAGTGATTTCATGGAGGCAGACATAATCAACTCATTCACAGATAAGATCACTTACATTCAAACAGGCTATTTACAAATTAGTATGGGCATGAATACACATGTATTATGCAGACTCTAAATCATTCTTGCCAATAATGTTTACCATTGGAGGAAATATTCAAGGTATATTTTTGTAAAGAGAATAAAAAACTGTGTGTATATTGACTATTATCTTAATACTGTTAAAAACGTGCATATGTGTGTTTGTGTGATATATAGTTCACCCACATATAGACTATATTTAGATATAGATTTATATGTAAAATACATAGTTCACCCACATATAGACTATATTTCTGAGGACTAGGAATGATTTGTATTTGTTTCATCATATTCTATACTTTCACGTTGTCTTGTAATGAATATTATTTTCTTTTTTTTTTTGTAGAGAAAGAGTCTCACTTTATTGCCCTCAGTAGAGTGCCATGACATCACAGGACTCACAGCAACCTCCACTCCTGGGCTCAGGTGATTCTCCTGCCTCAGCCTCCTGAGTAGCTGGGACTACAGGTGCCTGCCACAACGCCCGGCTATTTCTTTCTTGCAATTTGGCCGGGGCTGGGTGTGAACCAGCTACCCTCAGTATATGGGGCTGGCGCCCTATCCACTTAGCCACAGGCACCGCCCTATAATGAATACTATTTTCAAAATCAGTCAGAATGAGCATCATTTGTAAAGCAGTATCTGCAGATGTAATGACGGCCTCTTTAAAACTCTTCCCACTGTTGCGCCATCCAGGACAACGCCACAGGTGGAACCAGCACACCAGGATGCTTACTGGCAGCTGTCACTACAGCTTTTGAGACAGAGGTGGAGATATAGTTGTCTCACCTCAAATTTTGTTCTAGAGTGAGCGGATACAGACAAAGATGCCACGGAAGGTTCGTGTGTCTGTGGATGAACAGAGGCTGAGGTGACAGCACGTGGCTCCCCGTGGCTCAGATGCGTCTTTCCCGTGATAGTTAATCTCCGATAAAGATTAACATGTTGATAAAACAGGTATAGCTAGAAATTTTAGGAATAAGAGTTTTAAAGGAAATATTTAAATTTCCCTGGGAAAAGCAGAGTACTGAATCAGTCTGTGTTGAAAGGTCAATGGCTTTCTTTCTTTTCTCCGTGTAGGAGATGCCTCCTACCTCCTGTTCACTGAGACACAGTTATTTCTTTTGTTAGTCTAAGGAAAATGATTATTTCTCTCTCCTTCCTTCTTTTTTTTTTTTAAACTATCTCTGTGAAGGTCATTTTTTATTTCTAATATAACATTTATTATACATCTCGACCTTTACCTTCCTACCTGCTTTTCAAGGGAAGACAGTAAGTAAATGTACACACTCGCACATTTACACATGTGTGTACACATATATACATATAGTGCAAGAGAGAAAATGTCCATCCTACCCAGGTGGGCTCTGTATCATAAGCAGAACAGTCTGGACCCACTGAAAGGTACAGGGCTTGCCTCTGGGTGCTCATCCACTGTTACTTTTTTTTCTTCCTGCACACAACTGCTCTGTTCCCTGGGGGGGAGGGATTGACATCTGTAGGACTCACATAGATGATGTCCCTTAGCTTATAGCTAGCACAGCAGAAATAATTCAAGATGTTTATATTGGCGCTAAAAGACCTTAAAAGAACTAATATAATCTAGAGATTACTACACAAGCTTCTTTGGCCAGAACATTAAAAATAAGGCCAAAGGTGAAGCTTGAAGGCTTACTTAAAAAATTAACATTCGTGGCACAATTTATTTGAATTATTATAGCCTTTCTATTAGCTACGTTGTCAACGTGGCTTCCCAGAGAATGAAAACAAGTAGACACTTTATGCCAGCACGTTCGTTATCTCTGAGAAGGATGGGACGCTCTTTTAGTAATAAGTGGATTTGTCTGTACATTCTAAGGAGATTGATTTTGTAAGCACATCAAATGAATTACGGGTATAAGTGTGCACTTAGTATAGCTCTGTATTTCTCTTTGAATGCTAAGCTGGTGTCCCCAGAGAATAGTAAGATAATACACAGCCTGTGTGTTGGCCGTAGCTTTTGTTGAGATATTGTTTTCACATAATTCAGGAGATGACATTTTAATGGACTCACTAATTTCAACATTTGGCTATCATAACCTATTTTATTCAGTATGAAAATGGATGATATTGGAGTAATGCCTTTTTCCTTCCCAAGTTAAATCATTTTATTTACAGCATTTTTATTCATAAGAAGGAAAAACAAACAACAGAAAGATAATTTCTTATATGTCTATAGAATTTTCATCTGGAACTAAAAAAATATTCTACATATGCTATAAAACACAAAATGGTAAATGAATGGCAAAATATAAAAGTATTTGAAAGGATTTGGTTTGTAGGCATATTTGATACCCCGTAAATCCTATATTTGGAAATAACAGATTAAATCTAACATTTAAGGCTGCTTGACTAACAAAACCTCTGGGTTTCTGACCTAGAGTGGTCAGCACTTCCCTCCATCAACAATCAAAGTCCAAAGGAAACCACAGTCCAGCCTCAGTTTCCTTAGAAACATACGATTTTATAAGATGCGTCTACTCCACAGAGGTGTGATTCCATGGGATATCACGCACATTGGTATTTGTGAATTTATTCTAAAATGACCCAGATTATTTCAAGGGCATACTTTCCAAACTGCGAGATGTCAGTGTAATTCCTTGCAAGTCCGAGCAAACTTCAGTACAATTTACAGTAAGCACCATGAACACTACATCTAAGGCTGCTATTTCTGAACTTCCTTATAAATGTATAAACAGGATTGATAAATTCAGCTAATTTTAAATTGTGCTCAATAGTCATTTGGTATAAAATCATCTCCTTCGTTTTGACTTAACGAACAAACAGAATCAACTCGGAGCTAACCTGCATTTTTTAAGCCACTTTGTTAGAATTAGATGCTATCGAACATACTAAATGTCTAATTTTAAAAGGAGACTTTTACATTATAGTTTACCTTGTGCTTTTTTCCAGAGGGCATCTTCCTCTTTCAAAAGCCTGGATTCTTTAATTCTGTAAATACTATTAGTATTTGACCTAGCCCTAATATAATTCATTTTCAATAATTCTTTTCTTTTCTTTTCTTTTCTTTTCTTTTCTTTTCTTTTCTTTTTTTTTTTTTTTGAGACAGAGTTTGACGTTGTTGCCCTTAGTAGAGTGCAGTGGCATCACAGCTCACAGCAACCTCCAACTCCTGGGCGTAGATGATTTTCTTGCCTCAGCCTCCTGAGTAGCTGGGACTACAGGTGCCCACCACAATACTCGGCTATTTTTTGATGGAGTTTGGCTGGGGTTGGGTTTGAACCTGCCACCCTCGGTATAGGGGGCTGGTACCCTACTCACTGAGCCATAGGCACTGCCCATTTTCAAGAATTCTAATGGCAGTCTACAATGTCTGAGAAATAGGAAACTTCTGTATGTTACTGATAGAAAAATCCTATTTATTATGTGGTTCATGTTGTTTAATGTTTTAGAGTATATCCTAGGCCACAAACAACTTGATAGGATGACACTTCACACAAAGCACCACCTTCCAGATAAGAAGCAGGAACCCAGATGTAGGGGAACAAGATTCAGCATCAGCACGTGCCACATGTGACAGACCAGCCTGAGGTCACCACTTCAAATAAATAAAACAAAGGAAGAATGACCCCCTCTTAACTCGTTAACATAAACAGACATACGGGGTCTGACAGTCTCACAAACTCATACTAGAAAAAGAGCTGTACATTTCACTGCTGAATATCACTATGGTCACCTTCAAAGTACCCCCTTAGGAAGCTGTCCACCGACACAGCACCTCGTCCACACTTCCAAGAAATTTTGGAACTTTTTTTCTGGAATGGCCGTGAGAGCTGTCATCATATTACTCTTGATGTCCTGAGTGTCATCAAAATGTATACCTTTCATAGTTCCTTTATCTCCAGGTAAAGAAAACGGTCACTGGGGGCCAGATAAGGTAGGCAGGGAGGGGGTTGCAGTACAATTATTTGTGTACTGGCTAAAACCTCCTCACAGACAGTGCTGTGTGAGCTGGTGCACTGTAGTGATAGAAGAGCCGGGAGTAGTTGGCAAAAAGTTCAAATTGTTTTTGCTTAACTTTTTCACACAGCTTTTTCAGCACTTGCAAATACTAAACTTGGTTAACTGTTCAGTTGGTATAAATTCATAATGAACAATCCCTCTGACATTGAAGAATGTTAGCAACATTGTTTTGACTCTTGATTTGGACTGAGGAACGTTTTTGATTGCGGAGAATTTTCTGACGCCCATTGTGCACTTTGAAAGGAAGGGTCGTATTTGTAACCCATGTTTTATCCCAGGTGATAATACGGCCCAAAACATCATCTTGCCTCCCCAAAATATCTGGCTAACGTTGACTCCCCTTGGCTTTTGTTCATCAGTGAGCTCCTTCAGGACCATTTTTGCACACACCTTTCTCCAAAATTTTCTTTTCCTCTTTATTGAGGTTTACTTGGTCTGCTTTGCTTCTTGCAGTCAGCCCATGATTTTGATGCACAATGCAACAAATTCTGGAAATATTTTCATCAGTTCTGCTTGTTACTGGCTGCCCTGACCTCTCCTCTTCAGCGAGGCTTTCTCTTCCCTCAGAAAAACATTGAATGCATGTATACACTCCCATTTTCTTCATGGCATCATTCCCATAATGTTGAACTAACATGTCTCTGATTTCACTTCCACTCTTGACAAGTATAACAAGAAATCTGATGTTTGTTCATTGCTCTAATTCAAGCTCTGACATTTTCCCCATGGCACACAAAACCACACAACAACAATAATGAACACCACTCAGCAAGACACTGGCAAAGATGGACACAAGCAAAGCTGTGAGACGCTGATATACCAGGGTTATAACCCATTTCCCACTTGTTTGTACAGTGCTGCCAACATAAGTGCTGGTGGCAAGTTCGAGAACTTAATTGTCAGACCTGTAAGACGATACTCTCCTGTACCTTGCTGAAAGCAGGGAATGATTTAAAGAAGCAAGACGTGGATTTCAGTCTTAATTTCTTTTTTCTTGAGCCTCAAATATACATAATGAACATACATACAAAATACATAAGGATTTAGATGAAAAAGGTCATTAGATTTCAAAAGAAGCCCACTGGTTGTTTTTAATGATTATCTGTGGCATTTGCACTTATTTGTCCTATTCATAAAATTTACAATATTATGTGAACTAAAACAAAGACAGTAAAACTTCACAGGATTAAATTGCACTAATGAATTTTACTTCCAAGGTCAAAGTGCAGTAATTGACCATTTGCCCGTGAATTACGCATTATATACAAAAGTAGCAATACGCAGGGTTTGAGGCTGGGACACAGACTAAAAAGATCTTAATAACTCCATAATTTGGTTGTCCCTTTGGATAATGAACCCTTTTATAGGCCTAGCTATAGAAATATGCAAACATACCCCGGTCTAACACTTCTTCTTCTCGCTTTGGTGGCTGCAGTAGAGGAATCTTATCTTTGTGCTCTGTTTCTGTAAAAGATAAAAGAGGCTGAGTCTAAATTTTCAGTATATATTATACTCTTTGATTTATTGGAAATATACCATCCATATAAAAATATTATTCAGGGTCTTGTGCTTGTTACAGTATTTTTTATTTTTTATGCAATTGTATGCCCCTGGTCTTTATGGGTTTGTTACAGTACTAAGAACTTATATGGTCTAATTCACATAATGCTCCAATTCACAAGTGCCCACCCCCCCAGCATTACCACCAATTAATTACCAGATTTCTGACTTAATAACTAGGTCAACTATTTTTTTTTAGTCATATATAAATGATATAGAATTTTAAAAATGTATTAACAGAAGTATTCTTTTTTTAAAAAATTAAATGTAGTGATATTTTAAGAAAATTTTGAGGCATATTCTATAAATATATTGGAATATTAATAAATGACCTGATTGCTACACTAACTTCTCTCACAAAGTGTCCACCAGAAAGAAAGAAGAAGCTGCTGTGAAATTTCAAGATTGAATTTGGAAGACCGAGTGCGGTGGCTCACGTCTGTAATCCCAGCACTCTAGGGTGCTGAGGCTGGTGGATTGCCTGAGCTCACAAGTTTGAGACCAGCCTAAGCCAGAGAGAGATCCCGTCTCTAAAAATAGCCAGGTGTTGTGGCAGGCACCTGTAGTCCCAGCTACTTGGGAGGCTGAGACAAGAGAATCTCTTGAGCCCAAGAGTTTGAGGTTGCTGTGAGCTGTGACATCATTACACTCTACCGACTCTACCGGAGGCAGCAAAATGAGCCTCTGTCTCAAAAAAAAAAAAAAAAAAAGATTGACTTTGTAAACTCAATAAAGTCTCATGCAATAAAACAGGGTGTGCGCTTTACCATTTTATATGAAAGAAATGTCAGTCAATATGACCATTTTGCTGCTGAACATTAAGTTAAAGAACAATTCTGGGAGTAAGATTTTTAAAAACCCCAAGACTTGTAATGCCTCACAAATCAAAAATTGGTCTTTGCTTGAAGAAACCTGTTAGGTAGATAATTTCGAGTATGGCTGGAGATGACAACCATTTTTATTGGCAAATTGTAGTGCTCTTTAGAACACAGCAGATATATTTCATCAATAGTGTAAGTGACTACTGGCTATGGGAGGAATGAGATGGGGATATGATGGACATGAATCCAGGAAGGGAAGGTCCCCATTTATGGGATCGGTCCCCAAACTAATCTACTTCATGGCTGAGGTTTTTCTCCTCCACTGTTTTGACGGGGATGTGTCAGGGAGGGGAGGCAGGACAGAGAGAGGAGGGAATCAGAAAATGTGCGCCCAGGTGTTTCTCTGAGATAAGAAGGAAAGAGTCGTGATTGTGAGTATCAGTTTTATAGTCACATGAAATACGCAAGAAAATACAAGACGCGGGCTTCCCGGTCACATTCTCCTAAATGCTGCGTCACCTTCGTGGTGGCCGTGCATCATCACCATGTCCGGCTTCACAGGAATGGGGACGTTGGCCTCGGGAGGGATGGTTCCGAATGTGTCTGGGGCCACGTTCTGTGTGCAGGTCATGAAGGAAACGGCGTGCTTGGCCTCCATGTAATACATAATATACAAGTTGCACATTTCATCACTGGAGGTGCCACTGCAGGCAAAGAAACAGAAACAGTACAACAAGTCAGCTACTCCCAGAAAACACGTTCTTAACGCAAGAAAATTCCACCAACCTGCCAGCAGTAGATTCAAAGCTGAAAATATTGTACATTTATTTTATAGCTTTCATTAAAAACCATCAATTTCAATATCAAAAGCACATTATTTCCACTTAGCCATGGAGTATCAGGGCAGCCGTTCCATGAATATCACCAGATACCACAGAATAAAAAAAGGTACTGAAGTCGCTGATACAGACGGACTTCCTTTTCTCTCCTAAATCCTTTTATTCTGTAGTTCCAGTTTCTAAGCTATTCTTCTCATGGAAAATCTTAATTATTTACTTAATAATGGGAACATTTAGAACATTTCAACAGAAATATGTATGATTGACAAGCCTTTGAAATGGCTTTTCCTCCTAACACCAACAATCTTGAACCTTATTTCTGGTTAATTGCCTCCTTCTTCATGGATGGATGATTCTAGAGCCATGTGCCCTGGGACTTCCAGGGAAGTCTGGGAAACTGAGCTTATACCAGGGATGACAAAAATGCCTCAGGAATGGTTCAAACTGAAGTCAGCTCTCAATCCTGAGATCCGATTGGAGTAGTTCTACACAGTTGAATGACTCAACGTTAAAAATGAATTTCAAAATGGTGGAAAGGACACAGCCAAGAAAAAGTTCCAAATAATAGAGGTAAAGTCTAATAATGGTTTACAAAACATACTTTCTTTTTTCTCAGCTTGCAGGGGTTACTGAGCATTTCACTCTCGTGACTATTGTTAGGAAGGGGCTAAGGACACTTTCAAGAAACTTTTCATTGCAAAGTACTTTGGGCAAAGGAACATTTCCATTTTGATATTAGCTGTGACAATTTTTAGCAAGCTGACAGTAATAAAGGACAAGTGGGGAGGTGGGTTATTTGTGGCACAGAAACACATCCGTGTTGACGTCTCCAGCAATGTCAGGCAGCCTCGCTTCCTCTCCATGGCAACAGCAAGGACGTTAGCAAGGGAAGGAAAAAATAAAGTCTTTTCCAAACAGGGATGTGATTTCTCTAAGCATTGAAAATGTAGAGTCCCCAAGAGACCCCAGGAATAAGCCCCTGCCCTGGGAAGCACTGCTTACACTTTAGAGATCATTTGGCTTCTCAGTCTTGGAACGGATATCTGTCAGCATCATCGCCTCTCCCGTGATATATAAGCAAAAAGTCAAGTGCAAACCCAAACAAACACCTGTTCAGCACACACATACCCAGGGTGTCAAACACCACTGCTAAGAATTACATCTGAACACCCTTGACGTTGGCCAGAACATTCTGTG
This sequence comes from Loris lydekkerianus, assembly GCA_963574355.1. Taxonomy (NCBI): domain Eukaryota; kingdom Metazoa; phylum Chordata; class Mammalia; order Primates; family Lorisidae; genus Loris; species Loris lydekkerianus. Next base: position 1,935 of record CAUYPK010085524.1, on the reverse strand, counting down.
CTATGAAAGGAATGGAGCTGCAAAAATAGGCCAGAGCGGCCCCCATTTCGTCCCTCGCTTCCCTGTTCAGACACAGGAAGTAAGTGGATCAAGACAGCGAGGAGGGAAAAGGAAGCTCCCACATGGCCTTTGCTTGAAAAAAATCTCAATCTCATCTTGCAGAGAGGGAAAGCAAAATAATCATTTGAGCATAGCTAATGAAAGGAATAAATATTTAAAAATCCATATAATAATTCATGAAACTTGCCACTTATCAATGAACAGTGCCTTGCATATGTTACCCGTTTGGGAACATCCATGCCCATGTTTTCACTGGAAGTCGTACCCACCCACACCACAGCATAGGGAATGCACTCAGCATATCTAGAAATGTTTTGTAACAAGTTTTACCTATATATAGACAGATGTATGATCTGCGTATATTCTTTCTACACATATGTACATCCACACATCCCTTTGTGTAAAGAGAAAAGTGAGGCAGGGATTTGAGAAGCAAGTGATGCCACACGTTTCAAAGTAACTTAAATAGGACGTGTTGTTAAAATACATTCCTTCAAATACAACGGTGGTGTTTCTAAGCTTGTCACATTTATATTCAGAGCAATTGCTTTAATAGGCACTTGAACATAAAAAGAGTTCATTTCAAACAAGTAAAACCTAATCCATCTGGGAATAAGGAACTGAACTGAGAAACGTGTGTGAAGGGGAATAACCAAGGTACCAATCAGGGCAAGAATTTACTCTCAGTAATCACTTCATTGCCAGGAAATTTGCTGGCAAACTGTCCGCCAGTGACAGTTACGAAACTGTAGACAGTAATAACAGGGAAGGCTATGAAAAAATAAGGTTGCATGAATTTGGAATGATTTTTATGCTAATTCTGGATACAAAGGCAGCCTTTATTATTTTAGAAATAGTGTTTAGCAGGGTCTGAGGCTACACGTTCACAAAATGCACACAGTGAAGCAAATTATACGGAATCAGTAACTTTCAAACTAACATAACTCGCTGTCCTTTAATTCATGATCAAGCTTAATGAGTGATTTTGAGAAAGAAGACAGACGCACGATCTCCAAACACATGAAAAAAAGCTCATCATCCTTGATCATCAGAGAAATGCAAATCAAAACTTTGAGATATCACCTAACCCCAGTAAGAGTAGCCCACATAACAAAATCCCAAAACCAGAGATGTTGGCGTGGATGTGGAGGAAAGGGCACACTTCTACACTGCTGGTGCGAATGCCCACTAATACGTCCCTTCTGGAAGGATGTTTGGAGAATACTTAGGGACCAAAAAATAGACCTGCCATTCAATCCTATAATTCCTTTACTAGGTTTATACCCAGAAGACCAAAATTCACAATATAACAAAGACATCTGTACCAGAATGTTTATTGTAGCCCAATTCATAATTGCTAAGTCATGGAAGAAACCCAAGTGCCCATCAACCCATGAATGGACTAGCAAACTGTGGTACATGTATACCATGGAATACTATGCAGCCTTAAAGAAAGATGGACACTTTACCTCTTTCACGTTTACATGGATGGAGCTGGAACATATTTTTCTTAGCAAAGTATCTTAGGAATGGAAGAAAAAGTATACAATGTACTCAGCCCTACTATGAAGCTAAACTATAGCTTTCACATGAAGGCTATAACCCAACTATAGCACAAGACTATGGGGAAAGGGCCAAGGAAGGGGAAGGGAGGGGGGAGGTTTGGGTGGAGGGAGGGTAATGGGTGGGCCTATACCTATGATGCATCTTAGAATGGGTACAGGTGAAACTTACTAAAGGCAGAATACAAATGCCTACATACAATAACTAAGAAAATGCCATGAGGGCTACGTTGAACAGTTTGATGAGAATATTTCAGATTGTATATGAAACCAGCACATTGTACCCCTTGATTGCACTAATGTACACAGCTAT
>CAUYPK010085520.1:0-20372 GCA_963574355.1 Loris lydekkerianus | reverse complement strand
GGAACATATTCTTCTTAGTAAAGTATCTCAAGAATGGAAGAAAAAGTATCCAATGTACTCAGCCCTACTATGAAACTAATTTATGGCTTTCATATAAAAGCTATAACCCAGTTATAACCTAAGAATATGGGGAAGGGGGAGAGGGAGGGGAGGGAGAGGTGAGAATGGGTGGAGTGAGAGTGATTGGTGGGATTACACCTGCGGTGCATCTTACAAGGATACATGTGAAACTTACTAAATGTAGAATAGAAATGTCTGAACACAATAACTAAGAAAATGCCAGGAAGGCTATGTTCACCAGTGTGATGAAAATATCTCAAATGATATATAAAACCAGAGTATGGTGCCCCATGATTGCATTAATGTACACAACTATGATTTAATGAAGAAAGAAAGAAAGAAAGAAGCCCCATATCAAACTTCTAGAGATTAAAAAACTTCAATGCATGAAATGAAAAATACACTGGAGGGATACATCACAGGTTATACACTGAAGAAGAAAAGATTTGTTAACTTGAAACAAATATAAGTGAGAATTTTTGGTGAATTTTGGAATCAGTTTCTGGTGCTTTTTTATGTTATTATTCTTAATAAAATAAGAATAATACTATTCTTAATCTTAAAAATAGATTAGTGAACTAATAGATAAGTGAGAATTTCTGATGAATTTTGGAATTAGAATAACTGGTGCTATTTTTGTACAGTAAAGCAACAACTTTCCAGTACGACAAGACAATTTAATAATAAAAAAATTTCATTAATCATGAAAAAAAAACAAGCAAACAAAAACACTATTAACCAATTAGACCTAATTGACATGTATAGAATACTCCACCCAAAAAGAGAATACATATTCTATTCAAGTGTACAGGGAACATTTATCAATATAGACCATAGTCTAAGCTATGAAATAAGTCTCAATAAATGTAAGATTCAAGTGATCTAAGGTATGTTCTCTTATAACAAATGACATTCCAAAAAAATAAAACTATAGATCAATATTGTTCTTGAACATTAATGAGAAAATTCTGATGAAAACTTTAGGAAAATGAATCAATATACAAAAAGGATAACCATCATGACTAAGTAGAGTTTATTCTGGGAATTCAAGGTTGGTTTAATATAAGAAGATTAGTATAATTTGTCATATTAACAAAAGAAAAAAGAAAAACCATGTGTTTATCTTAGAAATGCATAAAAGGCATTTGAAAATCCAACATCCATTCCTCATAAAAACCCTTAGAAAACTAGAAATAGAAGAGAATTTCCTCAATTTAACAAAGGACATTCTTGGAAAACCTACAGTAAACATTATACATAATGGTGAACTATCAAATGCTTTTCCCCTAAAATCAGGAACAAGAGAAAAGTGTCTGCTCTTACCACTTCTATTTAAAATTGTGCCAGAGCTTTGAGCCAGTACAGAAAAGAGATCATCCAGATTGGAAAGGAAAAATTAAAACTGTCTTTTATTCACAGATAAAACGATTGTCTGTATAGAAAAATCTGATATAATCTTCCAAACAGCTACTAGAACTAATAAATAATTAAGTTTGCTAAATACATACAAAAGTAATACACAAAATTCAATTGTATCTCTATATAGCAGTAAACCATCAGGAAATTTAAATATATCATTTATAATAGTACAAATATATTAAATATTCATAGGTAAATCAGACAAAAGTTCAAGACCTATGTACAGAAAACTACAAAATATTTCTGAGAGAAATTAAAAACGATTTAATGAATTGAGAAATATGCTCATGGGTTAGAAGACTTGATATTGTTAAGCTATCAATTCTTCCCAAATTGATTTTTAGATTTATTCAAATCTCAATCCAAATTTCAGCAGGAATTTTTATAGAACTTAAACTGATTCCAAAATTCACATGGAAATGGAGAGAACCTAGAATAGCCAGAACAAGTTTGAAAAAGAACAAAGTTATGGGACTAAGACTAACTTATTTCAAGATTAATTAATTATAAAGTTAGTTCTTGTAATGAAGATAGTGTTGTATTATTGGTGTCAAGATCAGTAAATAGACTAATGAAATAGGATAAAAATTTAGATATAGACTCAACACACGGAGACTTCTGATTTTGACAAAAGTACAAGGTGATGGAGAAAGGACAATGTTTTTCATCTGAAACAACTGGATGTCCATATATAAATCTTTAAAAACACCATCCGTACCACATACAAAAATTAACTGCAAAATTGGGTCATGGACCTGAATTTAAAATAAACTCATAAAACCTCTAGAAGAAATTATAGGCGAAAACTTTTGTGACTTTGAGTTAGATAAGTTTTATCAGATACAACATCAAAAGTACAACACACAGAAAAAAGAGTATGTTCATAAATTAGACAGCATCAAAATTGAAAATTTTTTACTTTTGAAAAATACTATTAAGAATATGAAAATACCAAGGTACAGTGTGCATTTCTGGAGAAGTCTTTCCTGCTCATAGGAATAGCCAGCTTCCCTTCAGGTTAAGCCTCCTCTCTGCAGCCCACCCAGAGGACCCTGAATGAGCAATAAAGAAAGCTTTGTTAAAACATGAAAAAAAAAAAAAAAAAAAGAATATGAAAATATAAGGCACAAACTGGAAGAAAATATTTGCAAATAGTGTATCTGACAAAGGAGGACTTGTTTCCAGAACACATTTTTTTTCAAATTCTCAAAGCACAATAATACACAACAAATAACTTAATAAAAAATGGGCAAAAGACATGAACAGACATTTCCAAAAGATGACATATGACATGAAATGACACTCAGCCTCATTAGTAGTTAGGGACATGCAAGTTAAAACCACACTCAGACACAACTATTAGAATGACCAGAACTAAAAAGATTGAGCATTGCAAATGTTGGTGAGGATGTGGACCAGGTGTGGTGCATTTGTACATGAAATACTCATCAACAAAAAGGAATGAACTATTGATCCATGCAACCACACAGATGGATTTCAGAATAAATAATGCTGAGTGAAAGAAGACAGACCCTCCCCCAAAAGAGTAAATACTGTACGGTTTCATTTATATGGAAGTCCAGAAAATACAAACTAATCTGTAGTGACAAACATTGTGTCAGTGTTTGCCTGTGGTCAGCAGAGGAGCAAAGGGTGGGAGGGAGGGGCACAAAGAAACATGGAAGCCTGGGGGAAGGGGGTTTGTGGTGGTTATTTTCCTACAAGTACAGAAGGTATACTTTAAATATGCATAGTTTATTATGTGTCAATTCTACTGGTGGCTCACATCTGTAATCCCAGCACTTGGGAGGCCAAGGCAAGTCCATTGCCTGAGTTCACAGGTTCAAGACCAGCCTGAGCCAGAGCAAGACCTCGTCTCTAAAAATAGCAGGATGTTGTGGCAGGTGCCTGTAGTCCCAGCAACCTGGGAGGCTGAGGCAGGAGAATTGCTTAAGCCCAGGAGTTTGAGGTTGCTGCGAGCTATGACGCCACAGCACTCTACCAAGGGTGACCAAGTGAGACTCTTATCTCAAAAAAAAAAAAAAAAAAAAAAAAAAATTCTACCTCATTAACTAAACACATTAGCACAGCTTTCAAGTTTAATAGAATAAGAATAATGAAGTAATCACTAATATCTATAAAGAATTCAAAGGTGCCCATCCTGTGCTAAGCATCCATCTATCTGACAGACTCTCCTTATTTTACCCTCACAACTACCTTGTGAAATAGATAAAGTAGATACTCTTCCCATCCCCTTTTCAAAGATGAGGACACTGGTGCTACATCTGTTTCCCAGGGCCACATCGCCAGCAGGCAGTGGAGCCAGGGTTTGAAATTTAGGAGCTTGCTCCAGAGCACGGGCTATATAGGCCACTAGGTGTCAATTAATTTTTGTGTCTTGTTGCCATTTTCAGGAAAAAGTCATAGGAGAAGCTGCGTCTGAGGAAGCTTCATCAGCAGTCCAAAGTGGAAATACGTATGACATGGAGGTAGGGCGTGAGCAGGGCCCACCGCCGAGTACTCGGCTACCCGCTCCCTCTTCCAGGCCCGTGTGTCTCTCTCTGACGGTTCATGCCTTCCACAGATCCTCATCTGACTAACTCTTACCCCACTGTGATTATTCCTTTATTCTGAACCTTCTGTACAGCTTAGACTATAAATTACATTTTCTACATGAATTATTTGCAACAGTTTCAGTGGTTGCCCAAACAGAAAACATTTTGGAGAGGCAAAACATTGGACAGTGTTTTCTCCACATCCTATGCACAGGTGCTGCCCGCCTCCACACCTGCGTGGAGCACACTTCATTCCTGTGCGCCTCAGGGTTCACCAACTGCTCCCTCCCGACAGCTTCAGGCCAAGGGGTGGTGGCTGTCCCTGGGCACTTCACCATCCTTTCCTGGTTTTCCTTCACCCCCCCCCCCATCTTTGCAGGTGGTCCTTTGTTAACCTTTTGACTGCCAGTGATGCCAGGATGTTCCTTTGGTACAACCAATGCCTGTAGACATTGTTCATTTTACAAGAAAAACTGGACAACATGTTACTGTTGTATTACCTGACTTGAGTCTGTAAGCGTCATATGCTTTGTTCTCAATATTTTTCATGGTTGTGCCTGAATTAATTTGTGCAAATAGTGTACACAGGGAGTATACATAAATATGGGATACAATAAATTTAAAGTGTTGTTAAGTTTAAAAGACTCATTCATGGTTGGGAGAATTTGAATATAGAGGTAGCTTCAAAAATTCTTCTCACAAAAAACAAACTGTCAAGTACTTCAGAATCTGATTTGGAAAATCAAAGCGTAGAACCTATTTCAAATTTACAAGAAGTCAATCCTCAGCAACTTCAATGGAGAGAAAAATCTAAAAATACAGATTTTGATGCCAATATATCAGGAATAAAAGCCAATATTCATAACAAATCATCAATTTTTCAGCCCATCATCTCAGAACATTTGTTTAATTATATTGTACGATGTTGGAGGAAGAGCTGTTTGTGATAACAACCATTCCATCTCACGGAAAGGCATTTTTCATGAAAGTACAGCAATCCAACAGGATACAGCAGAAGGCCTGCCGGAGATGTGTTGTTTGCACAAAACATAAAAAGCGAAGTGAAATGTGGTATCAGTGCACACACTGTGGGGTCAGGTAATGCATCAACTGTGTTTTGAGTTGTACCACACAAAGGATTTTAAATGTTTACTGATATGACAAAGTTTTAATATTTCATATTAATTATTGTTTGCATATTACTTTTTTTTTTTTTTTTTTTTTGCAGTTTTTGGCCGGGGCTGGGTTTGAACCTGCCACCTCCAGCATATGGGGCCAGCGCCCTACCCCTTTGAGCCACAGGCACCACCCTGCATATTACTTTTTTATAAATATGAATATGAAATATTGAAACCAAAACCAACGTGGGTGAATTATTTTGACTAGTAAAAAACCAAAGCACGTCCAGCAGCCGTGCATCCCGAGGGTGTGTGCACTCGCCTCACACCTCGGTTGGCACGTTTCATTTCTAAGTGCTGTGCAGTCAAGAGTCCACTCTGTTGGAATGTCCCTTCCCTTTCCCACTGAGACTCTGAGGATTCAGGAAGAGACTGGCAGGGCTCTGTGGACCCTGCGGATCCTGCTCGGGATGGCAAACTTTTCCTCAGGAGCAGAGGAAGGCAGTGTAGGCTTTTAAGCAGAAGGCTGGCACAGTCAACAGTCAGACATTTCCCTCCCCAGTGAGACCCCAAGGGCCTCTGTGCTGGGCTGACCAACCAGCAGAGTCGGCCTGAGAAGCCCAGGGAGTCCCTGCAGAGGAAACAGGGCACAGGGCTAGTCACATGAATGGAGGCCCTGGGCCAGGTTCGCTGAGCCCTAGTCCCAGGCTTTGGAATTCTGCCAGAGAGCCAGAGCCTCAGCCCTCTCCTCACCGGATTCTGACCAGTGAGGGAGTCTACCCAGAGGTCAGCTAGTGATAGGAGTACCCTGTGCCCCTTCCTCGTAGCTGACACTGAACTCGAGAGCAGAGCTCAGATCTGGAACACAAAAGGATTTCCCATTTCTCCCCCACTGAATTCGATGTCCACACTTCCTCGCAGGCAGGCCTCACTCTTGGGGCAGATGTCGCCCTCTCCCAGACTAACTGCGTAGAAGGTGGGAGAAGGTGAGCAGCCTGGGAGCGGGACGTGCTGCCAGAAAGAAAATGCAGCGGGGCCCGTTCTTTGCACCTCGAGTTAGAGGATGCTGTTGGACCCCCACCCGCAGTCCTTTGCACTTAGCCTTCCTGAGCACCCTGAGGACGAGGACTGCAAGTGCCTGGTCTCTCCGAAGGCTTTACTTGCAGCTGGTCAGGCTCTTTTGGGGAGAGCCATCAGCCAATGAGTGAATCTGTACCCCAGCTCTTCACCTCTTTGGGGGGGAACTCTGCAGCGTGTCCTCCTGTCCCCAGAGATCTCGGGGGCTTGAGTTCACAGTGGTAACCCGTACCTTACAGCACCCTGCGTTCATGGCCGTCCCTCCCTGTCTCCTCTCCCCACTCCCATCACAGAATTTCCTGGTTTTATTCCCTGAGTCAACTGCTAACTCTGAGAGCCTTAGCTCCTGGGGGAGGCCACCTGAGGAGACCCACTGACCGACAGGCCACTCCTTGTGCCCTGGGGAGGGGAGAGTGGACACGCAGCAGAGGGGGGCAGTTTTCTCTCTGATATTTTCCTAAAGGGCAGCCAGACATGAGAGTGGAGGGAGGGACAGGACGCCCCTACCCTGCATCCAATAGAAGGGAGTCCCGGAGGACATCTGGGTCAACAAGGGGGATCAGTAGCTCATGTTTATCTCCTTGCCCTCCGGAAAAGGACTACTAAAATAACCACATGACAGCAAAGGAATAAAAAGGGCACAAAGACAAGACAAAGAGTAGATATTGGAAGATGAGCACTTTAAAAAATATCGGGCATAAAAAAATCGATAGAGCCATTTACCCGGGCTTAGCTCAGCTGAGGAAGGTGAGGCGCCGCATCGCTGCGAGAGGAGAGGTGGGGTGGGCGCGACTTCTCAGGCTGAGAAGGGGGAGTGAGGTCGGGGCTCTCAAGGAGGGGTGTGCTGGGCAGGCTGACGTGCAGTGAGGAGACACTGGGTTCTCTGCCGACTCCACTTGGCTTGTCACCCACACCCCGAGAGGAAGGACCAGGTAACCATTCTCTGGAGAGACTGGACAGAGGCAGTTCTACATGTTGACTCGGCCTGCACTGTGTGAGGGAGAGGGATAGGGAAGGACAGAGAACAGACAAGTGCGTGGAATCCTCCACGTCACATGGACCCTCCTCCAGCCACGTCCTCTGAATCCCAGAAGCCAGGTCTTTGCATCTGTTTTCTACTTCTGCTGTAATATCACCACAAACTTGGTGGCTTAAAACAACATAAATGTATTATTGTTATAGTTCCGGAGGCCAAAAGTCCAACGTGGGTTTCAGTGTGCTAAGATTCACATGAAAACAGAGACCTCTGTCCCCAGAGGACCTGGGGAGCTTCTGGAAGCCACGGGCACTGCCTGGCCTGCGGCCTCCCTCCACGGTCAGAGCGGGCAGTGCCACATCTCCCTCTCTGGCCACTCCCCTCCCGTAAGGACCCTGATCACCACGCGGCCCAGCTGGATAATGCAGGCGTCATCTCATATCAAAATCCATAATGACATCTGTGAAGTCCTTCTGTTCTGTAAGATCACATATTTGTACAGGTCCTGAGGGTTAGGACATGTACACTCTCATAGGCCACTGCCCCGGCTGTCACAGTTCCTCATGGAGGAGATTTGGAAAACATAAATCCCTCAAAACTCACAGGTCCAAAGCAAAGACCTTCAGAGTATATCCCTGGGGATGGCCACCCAGGACAATGCCCTAGTTTGCAAGTGGCTGTGGAGTTTTAGGGAGCTATAAATATGCTATGGTGATAGAAGAGCTTAAACAACAAACAAAGACCAGGAGAAGACCTGGAGCTTAAGAAACAGGAGCTACAGACCAAGAAAGCAAACAGAAAGGCAAAGCCACAGCCCAGGTTAGAGCAGAGGGGGAAAACGTGAGGTTCAGGTTACACGTACTGTTTCAAATGCCTGATTGCTTAGAAAATCACAGTGACCAGCATGTGGAAAATCTGATAAAGCAGGTGAAAAAATTAGGAGACCAAGTGAATAAAAACAAAGTACACAATTGGAAACATACCATGCTGTAATCTCTACCAGTCTCTAATCTCAGGTTTGTGGTTAAATTATGGTCCCACAGCAAAGGCCAACTGAAACCATTTGTTTTCTGACCTTCATGTGAGATCTTATTTTAATCATTATATACATTTTGAATATCCCATTAAGAACATCTTAAAACCAGGCTCAGCATGATTGTATCGGGGGAGACGGTCACACCTGTCATAGTGACACTGTTATGTGGGGATGACACAGCCACCAGCACTAAGCTGCGGGAGTGGATAGGGTTTCCATTCGTTTCTCCCCTCTCCTTGTTCTAGGACATGGGAAAACTCAGACACATCCCCACAGGTCACGGCGCCAGCAGTAAGGCCTCAACACCCACCTCGCTGCTGGAAGAGCCCCCCACCTTCCGCCCCATCTACAAGGGGGACTCAGCTGCTTTCTGCATTCAGCTGTTCTGTATTGACGAGAAGTACGAAGCAAGGCAAGTGCTGACCCGCAGGTGTCTGTGACAGTAAGAATTTCCCCTGGTGCTGGTGGCCCAACATTGTCATTTTCCAAACCTGTGTCCGTATCCTAATCTCCTGGGGAATTGTTTTAAAAACGCAGATTCCTGCGCTCCACCCAGAAATTCTGGTCCATAAAATATGGGTGAGGCCCACAGAAGTGGGCAAGAAAGACGCCCAGCCCCGGCTCGCCTACAAAGCAGTTATCCCTTACATATTCACACACTGCTCCCATACCCCTAAGTTTGGATTTCTGGGAGACTGTGGATTTGGGTTGCTGCTTATTTAGATTCTTTTGGTTGCAAGTAACAGAAAATCCAGCCAAACTGGCTTTGAAAAAAATGGAATAGTTGCCACATGAAAGTGAGGGCAAGCTCAGTGGTAGCACTACTTTAAATATGGCTGGATGTAGGACCGAGGCAGCCAAACCAAGGACCCGGTTCCTCTCTCTGCCTCTTTGCCCTGGCTCCTTGCCTTTGGCCCCATTCTCAGAGGAGCGTTCCAATTCTGGGGCCAAGACCACTGACAGTCTCAGATATGCGTGAAAATTCACTGAGGAGCACATCCTGGTTTGGGCCTGGCTTTCCAGCAAAGTCCCATGAGGCCCGTCTGGACTGCCTTTGCGTCTGAGCCTGTGTGTGGTGGAGCCCACAAGGGAATGGGCTCTGTTCCTTCCCTCATGTTTTACCCTAAATCTGCAGCGGGAGCCTCACCCAAAAGGCAGGGTCAGAGAGGGAGTTAGTGGAACACACAGGAATAACCCAGGCAGCAACAAGGGGGAGGCATGGCACCAGGCAGAGCTTGGGTGTCCCCAGACCTCTCCGTCTCCCCACCTCCCCAAGAAGACACGTACGTTCAGCGTTTCTGCCCTTGTCGTCTGGGTGTGGACTCCTGCCCTCAGCGCCAAGATCACACATCCTGTCAGCACACCCACCTTCTCCTCCATCTGTCCACGGGTGCATTTTGATAGGGCAGAAGTTCTGAGTATCTTCTAGATGACCAAGGAGAGTCTAGAAATTTCCTTTTTAGAGAATGTATTCATAAACACATTCCCAATCTCCCAGCCCCTCTGGAACCATTTGTTACGTTTATCTTTTTTGTTTTCAAGTTTCTGTAGTACCCTGGAGGGTTGAAAAGGAAATTTTTTAATTCACATTATATCGAAGACATCTAAAAACCGGTAAAACCCTCTATACTTGTTGTTTCGTATTTATTTTCCCTGTGCATGTAGATACTATTGTGCTCAGAATGTAATTTTTGGATTTTCAAGCAGAAATTCAATAACCCATGTGGTCTGCCTGTGAATGTGTAAGACATCGTAATAGGTCAGAAACTTCCACAAATGAGAGAGGAAAGATCAGAGTAGCCTGTGATATCTCTCCGACTCCCCTCAACTCTTTCAAAGAAGAGGGAAGAATCTTGTCCACAGAACAACCATCTTTTATTTTAGCTTTCAAATGCACAGAGATTGCTAATTGCTGTGATAGTTCCTTTAGTTCTGCAAAATACTTTATGACTGACAAGTGAAGCTGATGACTCAGGCAACCAATTACTGTTGAGCTAGACACAAATTCTGACTAGTGATTAGTAATCACAGGCTGAGGGGGAAGGGCTGTAACTCTCCCTAAATATCTCCGGATGTGCTTGAAGTCTGTGACAGTGCTGACTGTCTTGTTTACAGGTCGCTGGATTTTATGAATTTTGTCTTCAGTCTTTTCCCTGTAAGTATATGCTGACTTTTCAGTGACTGGTTTTGTTAAGTTGGAGAAGCTGGAGAAAAATAAAATGCCGTATTTGTCATCCAAACATTGAAAATGTTATGAATGTTGAGGTCTAAACTGCTTCTGTGTTCTGAGAAGACGATCAAATGGCATGTCACCAACTCTTAAAAATAGTATATTGTCATTTTCTTTCCTTTTTTTTTTTTGAGACACAGTCTCACTTTGTCACCCTGGGTAGAGGGCCGTGGCCCAGCTCACAGCTACCTCCGACTCCTGGGCTTAAGCGATTCTCTTCCTCAGCCTCCCAAGTAGCTGGGACTACAGGCGCCTGCCACAAGGCCCGGCTATTTTTTGGTTGCAGCTGTCATTGTTGTTTAGCTGGCCCAGGCCAGGTTCAAACCCGCCAGGCTGTATGGTGTATGTGGCTGGCACTGTAACCACTGAGCTACAGGTGCTGCCAATATTGTCATTTTCAATCAGTCTTCAGTCACACTATTTTAGCAGTTTTCTTTAAATGCATAATTTCTTTCAGAGATAGGTTGTACCAGTGTTTTATTAGAATCAAATTACTCATGGTAGCACATGGAAATGTCAGAAATGACACTGAAGTGGCTGAGACTGTTACATTACTTTTATCCCATTGCTTTTCTGGCGGTGGGAAAGTGAGAACTGTGGTTAATGATTTGGTTGGTGTTTCTTTCCCTACTGGTCGCTCAGGCCTGACCCCAGGCCTGGCTTGTAGGATGGGCACACCCCACATTGGTGAAGGGGCCCGAAGGACACATCCAAGTGCAAACAGGACAGTCCACGTCAAGGTGCCCCTAGCTTCTTCCCTGCTTCTTGTTTCATTGTCTGGGGATGTCACTTCATTAAAGGGAAGAAAGCAGGGAAAGAAGATAATCGAGGGATAAATGGGTCTTTTCAAATACTGTTTTTCATGATTGGCCTGTCAGTTAAGACAACAATTGTACTCCTCAGTTGGCTAATTTCAAGCAAACTATCCATTGCTTTATTTTTCCTTAATACTTTTTCTCATGAGATAAAAACAAATATGGCTTAATTGTTTTGCCTAAACATAATGTCATTTAGGTTTTATTTCCTCATTATTTTTTAAATACAATGAAGCTTTGCAATAAGCCATATGCTTTCCGTGGTAGTTTTTAAGGCATTTTCAAAGCTCATCTAACCATGTAGATTACCCTGACAGTAGAATTTACAAAGCTGATTTCCCTCAAAGATTCCTCAAAAAAACTTCAGTAAGTTTAACTCTTTCTTGTTCTAAAGCGAATAGAAAGGCAAATCTTTAGCTTTATAACAGGTAAAAGACCTGTTTACATTTCAATGTAAACATTGGGATATGGGGAGACAGCAACAAAATACCTTAATTACTTATCCTTGGTCTTTCAAATTCAAGTTGAAGCAACTCATTATAGTTAGTCTCCCTCTCCCAGAGGAAGCCCACCCAGACTTGGCACCCCATCCTTATTTTCAGTTTGAGTATCAGTAACTTGACTCTAAATTTCCCCAAAAGGAGCTCTGTTATTTTGCTAGAAAAAAGGAAGATAAAGTCAAACAATGATTCACTCCTTTGGGTTGTGCAAATGTCCCCAGGGCTTGGGATTAGCACAGGTAATACCTTCACAGGGTTCAGGGGGAGGCCAGATCCCAAAGGGGCAAATTACGCTCTGAGAGGAACAGGCTGCTTCTGCAGGGACCTCGTGGAGGATCAAGTGGCTTCCTGGAGCCCAGACAGCCAGAGCAGCACCGTCCTCAGGCGAGGAGTGTGACCCACTCCACAGTTCTGAGCGCTCCAGCAGCCAGATGAAAAAAAAAGGAAAAAGGAACGGATGAAATCATGTTGTAATATACCTTATTTAATTTAGTATGTCACAAATTTAATCGTTTCAACATGTAATCAAGATGAAAAATTATTCTTTTTCTCATACTAAGTCTTGGAAATCCAGTGTGTATTTTACAATTATTGCTCATCTCAATACAAGTAGTAAATTTTCATCAGAAATACTTGATTCCTAAAATTTATAGTTGGATAAGTAGATGCCTATAGTCAAGCTGGATACATAGAGTCACATAACGTAAATACACATAAAACTTTTCTAATAATGGAATTGCATATCAGTTTTTAAATTTAAGTGAATTTAAATTCAGCAAAATAAAAAAAGCAGTTGCTTTGTCATGCCAGCCACATTCCAAACCCTCAGTGGCCAGATATGGCCAGTGGCTGCCATATGGGACAGGACACATCTAGCAAAGGTGAGTGGCATCAGGGTACATGGACCCTCCTGCATCTGCTAGCTAAAGCCACTTCCTGAGTTTGATGTGATCTTACGTCTGTTCACCCACGTGGGCCCATGTCATTATAAAATACACATCCATTTATGTATAATCACAGGCTTTTATAGCCAGAAAAGGCCTGGAGTACCACCATCTCATCTCACAGAGGATGAGAGGTGTAAGGCTACTCAGCACAGGGCCTTTGCAGGGACATCCCCGCTGCCTCATTTACTCCGCGATGGAAGGGAATTCGCAAGTGCAAATGGTATTAGATTAAAACCTACTTCTACAGGAGAGCTATTCTGATGAGTATTTATTTAGGCTTCAGACTCCCAGATTGTTTTCTTCATATTCTTGTAGCTGCTTAGCTCCTATAATCTTTTGTGCTTACTTTCCAAATTATAAGAAAGTTTAGTTTGAGTTTACTTTCCTTAATGAATGCATTTTGCTTCTATTTTCCTTAGTGGGTTTTTAAAGCAGGACTTGGTTTATCAATAAACAAATCTTTTTTCTTTCCCTGCATCCTGGTTTCCAATGACGACAGGACAAGAACTTCTGCATCATCTCTCTGCCGCATCTCACCCCCGAGTTTGTCCTCATCCAGAACTTCGTCAGGATGGTGCCCTTCCACAACTGCAGCCTCGAGCAGGACCTCTACGTCTTCCATCGGGCTGGACTGCTCAAGTAAGTGGACACATTCAGTCGAGTGGCAATTCACGACATGGAAAAGGAGAAAGGAATTACTTAATAATCATTTTAAAGATTGTCCTTTATTAGTAGAGGGCTTGAACAGGGATTTTAACTAATACGTCTAGGGAAAGAGTAATACTGAGAAGGGATTTGTACCATCTGTTATAAAACACGAGATAGCTTCACAATAATCAGAACCCTGCCACGTCCGGGGAGTCTGTGGATAGAACATTGTAACACAGGAAAGAGTCCCACCAGCAAGCCAGTATGTGCAGTATGCGTGTGAATGTGTACACAGACACACATGACAGAGTATGTTTCACAATAGCAGGGAAGGAAGTGGTGGGACAAAATAAAGATAAAAAATTTTTTCATGTTCTACAGTAAAGTAGATTTCCTGGTAAACACAGAGTTAAATGTAAGTATTGAAAACATAAACAAATTAGAATTTATACTTACGGTGCTAGGTTCTATGCCAAGTTCTAGACATAAAACAGGGAACAACAGACACGGTCCCTGCCTTTTCAAGTCTCATAAACACTCACCTAAATGTAACACTGCAGTGATGGGGAGTAACCAGACACGGGCACATGGTCTAAGAGTATGTGACATTGGGAGATTCAACCCAGTCAAAGAAAGCTTTCCTGAGGAAGTAATATTGAATGCTACATGAGGAATGTGAATGGAAATTGATCTTTATCATATGTCAGAATGGGCAAGTTTTTTATAAAACATGAGAGGATAAAAATAAAGTTGTTTTTTTTTTTCTATATTAAGTTTTTGGGGGCCAGGTGCAGAGCTCAAGTCTGTAACCCTAGCATTCTGGGAGGCCAAGACTAGAGGATCTCTTGAGCTCTGGAGTTGGAGACCAGCCTGAACAAGAGTGAGACCCCATCTCTACTAAAAATAGAAAAATCAGCTGGGCATGGTGGCACACGCCTGCAGTTCCAGCTATTTAGTTGGTTGAGGCAGGAGGATCACTTGAGCCCGGTTTGAGGCTGAGCCACTGTTTGAGGTTGCTATGACGATGCCACAGTACTCTGTTTCAGGAAAAAAAAAATCT
The DNA here is from genome assembly GCA_963574355.1 of Loris lydekkerianus. NCBI lineage: Eukaryota > Metazoa > Chordata > Mammalia > Primates > Lorisidae > Loris > Loris lydekkerianus. The sequence continues at coordinate 5,931 of CAUYPK010085520.1, read as the reverse complement.
TTTTTGAACCACCCAAATTTAATTAAAATGTAATTAATTAAAAGGAGGATATTTTAAACAAATGAGACAGAGTATATTTTCTCTGTCTCATTTGTTTAAAATAAGTATATTTAATATATGTATTATTATAGCTTTAACAAATCAATTTAAAAAATCACTTAATACCCAAATAGAAAAACTAACAAAAAGCATGGCATATTGTTTACATATAAAGAAAAACAAAAAGTCTCTGGATGTTTACAAATCTCCTGCCTTATCACTAATCAGAGTAAGCAAAAGCAGGAAGCCAAAACAAATCTGAGATAACATTTTTGGTCAGTTGGCAAGAATTAAAATACGGAAATTTTCATCTTTAATGAGACACTTGTAGGGCTGGTTAGAAAACATGAAATTTGAAAGAGCAATTTGGCAAGAACGCTAAAGTTGTCCATATACTTTGACCTTTTAATTCTACACCTAGAATCCTAACAAACTAATCAGAGATGCAAACAAAAATTTATGAATGAGGATTAAAAAATATTCACATCACTCTCAATGTTCAATAGTAAGAAAATATTCAAAAACTTTACAGCATCTCTAGAAGGAATCTGTATTTATGTTTACAATTTGTTTGAAGAGTATTTAATGATTGGAAAATGTTCAGAATGTAATGGTAAGCCAAAAACTATAATAATATAGAAAATAAGTGTTACGTATGACCACATTTTTAAAGAAAGGAGAAAACCATGTGCATAAAGTAGACTAAAAGGCGTGCAACCCAGGACCCTCTGCCTGAGGTCCCAACTACCGGGTGTGTGAGCACCAACAGCGTGAAGCTAGGGCCCAACAGCAGAGATTGCTCTGGACTGAACCTGAGCGCTTTACCCAAGGTCCTGCCCAGCCCCAAGGGCAGCCTCTATCCAATAGGACCAGTTTGTGTGTGTGTTGTGGGGGGAGAGGCAGTATGGAGAGCAAGCTTCCAGCCTCGAGGTGGGGCAGCTGTGAAGGGTCTTCCCAGGGTCAGAACCCTGATGGTGCCAGCTGGACATGTGGTGTGATTACATCACTTGCAGCCCAATTTCCCCCTCACACCCCACAGGTGTGGAAGTCCCAAGAGCTCACCCTGATAACCTCTGGCAAGCAGATTCTGGCTGGCAGATTCGGTAGATGGCCAGTGGTTGCCTCTAGTCTGCATGGTAGTAGCAACATCAGCAATGGCTTTTAATTTTTTTTTTTTTTTTTTGAGACAGAGTCTCACTCAGTCACCCTTGGGTAGAGTGCTGTGGTGTCACAGCTCACAGTAACCTCAAATTCCTGGGCTCACGTGATTCTCTTGCCTCAGCCACCCGAGTAGCTGAGACCACTGGCACCTACCAAAACGCCCAATTATTTTTAGAGTCAGGGTCTGGCTCTTGCTCAGGCTGGTCTCAAACTCCTGAACTCAAGCAATCCACCCGCCTCAGCCTCCCAGAGTGCTGGGATTGCAGGCGTGAGCCACCGTGCTCAGCTGTTTTTAATTTTCTCCCTCATATTGTCTTAATTATGGAATTTTTCTACAGTAAGCCTGAATGTAAGCTAGGATTCTTTTCCTGGCAGGTGGTAGAAATCCATGAAAATGACTAAAGTAACAAGAGATTTCCTGTAGCTGGTCCTTCTCAGCGGGCCCAGGATGGTTTAATATCTTCAGATCTTGTATCACTCCAAGTCCAACAGGAAAAGGATGATGCACGTGCTTCTTTTCAGAGACCCCAGCATAAAAGCCTTTCTGTGCGTGCAGTGCAATCCCAGCTGATTATTTAGTATACATGCGGTAACAGAGAGACCCCAGAGCCCAGTGGTGGGGGCAGCTTCGTGCCTGGCACCTGAGAGCTCAGACACGAGCAGGTGGTCTGAGGAGAGTAGCAGCTTTTCCCATGAACGTATCCAGGGACCCAGGCTCCTTCTCTTACTGCCCCTCCGTCCCATAGAACGAGGGTGTTTACCTGACATAGTTAGAGGGAAGTCAGGGGGTCTATGAATTTGGAGGGGAGGAAAACTGCATCTTGACTTCGTTGACCTCTATTGAAACTGCGTCCTTCCATTGTGAATGGAGGCAACAGGCTCAGTCGTGTCAGCGGAAGCCACAGCTTTGTAGCCAGAAGAAATCTCATGTCACGCTGGACGTGTCTCCAGATCTCACGCGCACTCGCTCTGCTTTAAAATTTCAGTAGTTATTTTATTCTCAGCCAGAACTTGTTACTGAGTGCATTAATGAGGAGGCACAGGCATTACTCTAACACACATTTTTAAAAACATTTTAATAATTATATTTCAACATGATCTGTTTCCCTGGTAATCCTCTGTCTTTTATTTTACACATTTAGAAACATTTATCTGGGGAGGAGTTCATAGCATCACCAGACTGTCAGTGGACTCTGTGACATGTGAAAGTTTCAGACTCACTGCCAGAGTAGACTTTCCTCCTTGTGTTTAGAGCTAGCTTGGAGGGCCATAGCACGTTTCAGTTCACTGGGAAGGGTGGAAGGCACTTTCCTTTTATAGGACACGTGTCATTTCTGTTCCTAGTCTGTGGGCGGGAACTTGGTTGCATGGCCCTCCTCAGCCACACAGGAGCCTGGGACATGTGTCACTAGTGGGTCGGACATGTGTCTGGTAAAAGTTCAGCTGATTCTGTTATTAAAAGGAAGAGGAAAAAGGACACTATGGCACCATCACATCTAGTTTTTATCTTGCATATGTATAAAAGTTCTAGAAAGGCACACAGTTTTATTGACCTTATGCACCTCTGAACAGCAGGACTAGGAAGTTGGGGTGAGGTGGTAACTTATTTTTTTGCATTATGCTTATCTGTTCTGTTTGATTTTTCTTTTTTTTTTTTTTTTGCATTTATTGTTGGAGAATCGAGGGTACAACGAGCCAGGTGATACTGCTTGTGTTTTCTGGGTGAAGTCTCTCTACTAATAGTGTCCTGCCCCGAAGAGATGTGTCACACATCATGGCCCCACACCCCCCTCCCACCTTCCCTCTCTCCACTCCCCCCACACCCCACCCCCCACCATGTACTGGCATCAATTGTCCTCAATCAAATTGAGTACACTGGATTCTTGCTTCTCCATTCCTGTGATGCTTTACTAAGAAGAGTGTTTTCAGCTCCATCCAAGTTAATACAAAAGATGTAAAGTCACCATCCTTTTTAGTGGCTGAATAGTATTCCATGGTATACATATGCCACAGTTGGTTAATCCATTCCTGGATTGGTGGGCATTTAGATTATTTCCACAATTTGGCAATTGTAAATTGAGCTACAGCAAACAGTCTACTGCAAATGTCCTTATGGTAAAATGATTTTTTTCCTTCTGGGTAGATGCCCAGTAATGGGGTTGCAGGATCAAATGGGAGGTCTAGCTTGAGTTCTTTGAGAGTTCTTCATACTTTGTTCCAAAAAGGTTGTACTAGTTTGCAGTCCCACCAACAGTGTAACAGTGTTCCCTTCTCTCCACATCCACACCAGCATCTGCAGCTTTGAGACTTTGTGATGTGGGCCATTTTCACTGGGGTTAGATGATATTTCAGGGTGGTTTTGATTTGCATTTCTCTGCAATGAACATTTTTTAATATGCTTGTTAGCCATTTGTCTGTCTTCTTAGAGGTTTCTAGTCATATCACTTGCCCATTGATATAGGGAATTGTTGGCTTTTTTTGTTTTTGTTGCTTAATTTGAGTTCTCTGTAGATTCTAGATATCAAGCTTTTTTCTGATTCATAACGTGCAAATATCTTTTCCCATTCTAATGGATCTCTGTTTGCTTTGGTTGTCTCCTCAGCTGTACAGAACCTTTTCAGTTTAATTAATTCCCATTTGTTTATTTTTGTTGTTACAATTGCCACTAAAGTCTTCTTCATGAAATCTTTCCCCAGGCTTATATCTTCAAGTGTCATTCCCACACTTTCTTTGAGGATTTTTATTGATTCATGCCTTAGATTTAGATCTTTTATCTATCTTCAATCAATTTTAGTGAGTGGAGAAAAGTGTGGGTCTAGTTTCAGTCTTTTACATGTGGTTATCCAGTTCTCCCAGCATCATCTATTGAATAGGGATTCTTTCTCCCAGTGAACGTTCTTGTTTGGTTTATCAAAGATCAAGTGGCTGTAAGATTTTGGGTTCATCTCATGCTGTTCTATTCAATTCCAGATGTCTATGTCTCTCTTTTTGTGCCAATATCATGCTGTTTTGATCACTGTGGCCTTGTAGTACAACTTTAAGTCTGGTAGTCTAAAGCCCCAGGTCTCGTTTTTTTTAGTAAGAACTGCCTTAGCTACACGGGTTTTTTTCTGGTTCCATACAAAATGAAGAATTAGTTTTTCCAAATCTTGCAAGTATGATGTTTGTATTTGAATAGTTATTGCATTAAATCTATAGATTGCTTTGGGAAGTATAGACATTTTGACAATGTTGATTCTTCCCAGCCATGAGCATGGTATGTTCCTCCATTTGTTAATATTTTCTGCTATTTCTTTTCTTAGAGTTTCATAATTCTCTTTATAGAGATCCTTCATCTCTTTTCTTATGTATATTCCTAGATACTTCATTTTCTTTGAAGCTTCTGATAAGGGAATTGTGTCCTTGATTAGCTTTTCATCTTGGCTGTTATTGGCATATACAAAGGCTACTGATTTGTGGACATGGATGTTATATCCTAAGATGTTACGGTATTTTTTTTTTTTTTTTTTAATCACTTCAAGAAGTCTTGTGGTTGAATCTTTCGGATCTCTAAGTATAAGATCACATCATCAGCAAAGAGGGAGAGTTTCACTTCCTCTGCCCCCATTTGGATGCCTTTTATTACCTTCTCTTGCCTAGAGAGAGTATTGGCTAGAACTTCCAGCACTATGTTGAATAGTGGTGATAGAGAACAGCCTTGTCTTATTCCAGTTCTGAGTGGAAAAGCTTTCAGTTTTACTCCATTCTGTATAATATTCACTGTGGGTTTGTCATAGATGGCTTCAATCAGTTCAAGAAATGTGCCGCCAATGCCTATATTCTTCAGAGTTCTAATTAGAAAAGGATGTTGAATATTATCAAATGCTTTTTCTGCATCTATTGAGAGGATCATATGGTCTTTCTTTTTGCTTCTGTTGATATGGTGAATTACATTTATGAACTTGCCTATGTTAAACCAACCTTGTAGCCCTGGGATGAAACCTACTTGATCATGACATATGACTTTTTTAATGATAAGCTGTAATCTCTTGGCTAGGATTTTATGAGAACTTTTGCATCTATAGTCATTAATGAAATTGATCTGTAGCTCTCCTTTTTAGGTGGATCTTTTCCTGATTTTGGTATGAGAGTGATGTTTGCTTCATAGAACATGTTGGGGAAGATTTCTTCCTTCTCATTTTTTGGAATAATTTTGGCATTTTGGGTATAAGGTCTTTTTTTTTTTTTTTTTTTGCATTTATTTGTATGCAGCTTATTATATATTTTTTCTCTTGTCTAAGAATAAAAAAGTTATGCATTACCCATTGCTGTATTTCATTTGTATTTTTTCCTGTTACTCTTTTTTTATTTTATTTTATTTTATTTATTAAATCATAGCTGTGTACATTAATGTGATCACGGGGCACCATACACTAGTTTCATAGACCTTTTGACACATTTTCATCACTCTGGTTAACATAGTCTTCCTGGCATTATCTTAGTTATTGTGCTAAGACATTTACATTCCACATTTACTATGTTTCACATATACCCTTGTAAGATGCACTGCAGGTGTAATCCCACCAATCCCCCTCCCTCTACCCCCTTCCATCCCCTCCCTCTCCCCCTTCCCCATATTCTTAGGTTGTAACTGGGTTATAGCTTTCATGTGAAAGCCATAAGTTAGTTTCATAGTAGGGCTCAGTACATTGGATACTTTTTCTTCCATTCTTGAGATACTTTACTAAGAAG
>CAUYPK010085516.1:0-27437 GCA_963574355.1 Loris lydekkerianus | reverse complement strand
CTGTGGATTCTGGTTATTAGACCCTTATCGGAGGTATAACCTGCAAATATTTTCTCCCATTCTGAGGGCTGTCTGCTTGCTTTACTCACTATGTTCTTGGCTGTGCAGAAGCTTTTTAGTTTGATCAGATCCCAATAGTGTTATCTCAAGAATTCAATGGATTCAAAGAGCAAATGACCAAAGATTTTGTTCTATATTCTTAAGGTAGTTCTTTGAGAAAATTATAATCTGTATCTGTAAAGCTGGACTAATTACTGCTCTCAGCATGAAGTTAGAATACAAAAGATCTCCTAAAATATTAGTTGGACAATGTCTGAAGGCATATTCATGATATGTAATAAAACAAAATTTATTTGAATTATTTCCCTAATAAAGGTTATTATAGTTATTAACAAAAATTGGCAGTAAAGTATTAAGATCAAAGAGGAAAAAAAAGTACAAGCCAAAGTACATAGGTTTAGCATGTTGGAAAACATTTATTAGTGGTTGTGTTTATAAACTATCTGACTAGATATTCTGATGTTAGAAAGTTTAGGGTTCAGGACATTGAGCAAATTTACTGGGCTTACCCTGTATGAAAACTGTTGCAAACTGCTCAATTGAAAGTAGTAAAAAAACAATAAAGAAGGCCACTTGGTCTTTTCTTTTGAGAATTTAACATTTGTTTATAAAGACAAAAACACATATAATTTAACTAAAGAATGCTTGGATGTAATGCATCAACTAATAGAAGTAAATAAATTTTAGTTGATCCTGGAACAGCACATGGATTAGGGTGTGATCCCCACCCAGTTGACAATCTGCAATATAACTTTTGACCTCTCTAAAAACTTAACTACTAAAAGCCTATTTTCACCAGAAAGAAGCCTTACTGATAACAAAGTTGATTAACACATATTTTGCACATTATATGTAGTATGTATTATATACTGTGTTCTTACAATAAAATAAACCAGAGAAAAAAAAATGTTAAAAAAAAATCATAAGGAAGAGAAAATATATTTACTATTTATTAAGTAGAGGTGGATCGTCATCCTCATTGACTTCACACTGAATAGCTCAGGAGGGGGAAGAAGCGGAGGGGTTGGTCTTAGGGTCTCAACGGTGGCAGAGTGAAAGAAAATCTACATGTAAGTGGGTCTGCACAGTTGAAATCTGTGTTGTTCAGGGACCTACTTTAATTCGTTTTGGAGCAGATAGTAAATGAGTCCCTGAGAATCACTATAGGAGAGCTTTCTAGAGAATATGAGATTTGAGAAAAATGTTGAATGGACTTGAACTTAACTCTTAACGGGAGGAGTAAGTCTGATACAGGTCCCAATACATGATAGCTAAGCCGTTAAGGTGATAGTGGAAAAACAATAGAAATTATGTATGTTGGTGAGTAAATGACTGCTATAAAAGTGGCTTAGATAATAAAAATTACTAATTTTTAGGATGGTTTAAGGATATTACACGTTTAAAAAGTAAGTCCCTCATTAGCCCGATGCTTAAATACTACTGGACAACTCTTTTCATTTTTCCACAGTGCTCTCTGCCTTCACTACATTGCTGCAATCATAGTGTATGTACTGTGTTGTATTTTGCATTTTCATTTAACTGTACGTCATAAACATTTGCTACATTTCCATATAGTTACAATAACTTTAGCAGTATAAAATTCCATCATATTGATCGAGTGCAATTTACTAAATCATTGCCTTATTGTTACTTATTTATATTGCTTCCTGGTTTTATTTTATTTTTGGTAATGCTGCAATAAATATTGCTATACATGTGTACTATTTTTCTCCTGTCCAATTATTTTTAGAGTAATATTCACAAAAATAGATTTATTGGATCTAAGGATTAGAACATTTTTATAAGTTTTGCTATTTTTCCACTTTGATTTTAGGATTTTGCCGATTTTACTCTGCCACCAACAGCGTATATGGGAGCTATTTTTCTTGCCAACAATAGATGTAATCATTAGAAATGTTTTTGTTGATATTAGAAGCTTAGAGTGCCACTTTAATATTGATTTAATTAGCATTTCTCTCTTTCTTGTACAGATGATTATTTTTGTAGTTCTCTTTGATATTTCCACTTATGTGAAATCGTGTGTTACTCTCATTTAGCTTTTTAAGTAATGAAAACTATTTTGTTTTCCAAATCATAAGAATTACTTAAGGAACAGGAGATTTTACATTGCACTAGAGGGAATTATTTGCTCAAGAATGAACCACGGGGACTCTTTTGTTCTTCCCATATGAAGCCTGAGCATATCTTAATGCAGAAGTGAGTAAATGATGTCGCTGTGTCTTATTGAAATGGCAGGGAGGGGGTCTGCTTATATGGCCCCTTCATTCTGCTGAATGCAGAAGCCCCTCAGCTGAAGGAATGTTAATGTGTTTTACAGTAGGAGCAATGAATGCTTGAAAAAATAGTCTATGGTTGATGTTAAAATCATACATTAGAATAAAGCAAAACTGTTTTAGAATAGAGACATTATAAGGAAAATTGCACTGTGGGTTTCTTTTACAGAATCAAGCATGTAGAATGTATTTATTCCTTATTCAGTTCAGCAAACATTTTATAAAAACAACATAATGATTGCTGGGAAGGATACTAAAATGAAGTAGCTTATGATTTAGCATGCTTTCAAAATAGCAAGAGAGATATGTTACCTATACAAAGAGCAGCGAGATATGAAATTGTGAGAATTCTCTAACTAGAGAATAAATACATTTTATTTACAGGTAGAAGAGAAAGGGAATTACTTTGTTGGGTTGGGGGGGCAAACAGTGCTCATCTTTCAAAGTATTGGCAGGATTCCAGTAAGCAGAATCCAAGGGTAGAAGGAAGGTGTTCCTGGAAGAAAGGATGGCAAGAGGCAAGTAATAGCAGCAGGTAAGAGGAAGAGAGATGGAAGAAAGGGACAAGGTTCAGATTCAGCTGGACATTTCTCCAGTGAGCGGGAGAAGGCTGGAACCCTCCTAGAAGGACAGAGAGAGGCATCCCTGAGCAGTGAAGCTTGGGAATTTTAGACTCCTTGCTTTGGGATTGGAGATATTTAAAAAGGAGAATGACAAAATTAAAGCTAACTTTACTTCCAACATTCTGTTTTTGACATGAATTTAGAGGTAGGTAGAATTTTTCTTTTTTTGTTTTACTTGCATCTTCCATCTTTTTTTTTTTTTTTTTTAACAATGTTCTGTAAATTGTGGACATGAGAAAGTATAGCATTTAAGGTGGAAAGAGAAAAGATAACTAGTTTGAGAGTCATGAAACTAGACTGTTGTCAAAGGATATTGGGTTATATTTGGGGTAAGTAAATCCATCTCTTTGGGACTCAGCTTTCCCATCTGTAAAATGAGAAGAATGGACCGGTTATTTTCAAAGTTTCTTCCAGTTTGAACACTCCAAAATCCCAAATGTATTTTGAGATACACTAAAGATCTATTTACTTAAAGTATATATATATATATATATATATATATATATATCTTCCTCATGAACCTGAAATTCTATCTCAAGAGATACATTTCTTTTTTTATTTTAGCTTTTAAATCATCAGTAGTTCTCTTCCCAAATGAAAATGATCCAAGGGTAATATGCCAAATCATTGGGCTGTTGTGAGTTCAGCAGGATTTAATATCAATCACTGTCTCACTTTATAGCTGGAGGAATAGGAATGTGTCATGTGAAAAGTGACTATTGGTAAAGAATGATAATAATACAAACATATAGCATTTACCATGTATTTTCACATGTATTAAATCACATAATCCTTATAACAGTATAAAGTCAGCCGTATTATAATTGTAATCCCCACTTCACAGATGAGGATGCTGAAGGATAGAGACGTAGATACTTCCATAATTAGTGGCAGAGTCAGACCCAGGAAGTCTGGGAGTCCATGTGCTTAACCACCATGTGACACTTTTCTCAAGGGTTGTGGAAAGAAGCATCTGTAGAACTGGATTATGCTCACAGAAAGCACAAAGATTTCAGTCTCTGGGAAATGAGTAGAGGGTTTTGGGAAGGAAGATACAAATGTGCCAATGACACTCTTGGGACCTCAACACTTTGCTCAGGAATGTCATGATCAAAAATCAGAGTGTAATTATAAGTGATCAAAAAGATGTTAGCCTTTCCCTTACCTGAACTATATTTTAAAATGTAGAATTACAGTCATAAAGCTGTGACATGCATTCATTTCAGTCAGAGGAATTTGCAGGTGGATGAATATCATTGTTATTTTGAGGTCTTATTGAATTGAAAGGCCAGAATGTCTAAGTGCTGTGGCTGTGAGAATGGGCAACACCAGTTTGGTTTTCTACGTCGCTGGGTCATCTTTAGGGGCCAGAGCCCCTTTATGCATTTCTTAGCACTGCTCTTTGAAAGTTCACGCTTTAATAAAAATCTTTGTCATTTTCTCATAGAATCCCTTAGAAACACTGTAATACTTCTCTCTCTCTTTTTTTTTTTTTTGAGTTTGTCTCTTCAACCTAACAGATAAATAGTATTGGAAAGAAAAATCTTGTCTTTGGTACATAGAGGTGTTTTGATGATTGATTAAAACACTGTATGTGGCCGTGCCTTGTGACCTATAAACTGCCATACAGATGAGTGTTATAGATGTATCAACCACTACCTGAGAGTCTCCTCTTGAAAAAGAAATGCAGGTAGACTGATAAAGATCACAGCTTTTGACAACAAACAGTCCATGGGTTTAATTCCCAAAGTTCTGTACTCACAGACAAGGTGGGATGCATACCCACAGTGACCCCTAAGCTTGTTGTGAGGCTTCAGTGGGGTAGTGCCTATGAATTGCCAAGGCCAGCTTCACAGCAAGTACTCAGTATATTTTAACTTTTAATGATAGTGATAGTGCTAGAAACACCAGTCTAAAATAAAAGCCAGAAAAAGCAGAACTCTAAGTGAATTACACCAAATCTACCTGAAACGTACACATAAATTAAAGGTACATTTTTAGAAAGCAAATATGTATCCTGACCCTTGGAAGCACATTTTCTATGACCCAGTTATTTCACATTTAGGATTCTATTCTTAGTTAATTACCAGGGATTAAGGCAAAGGGTTACATATAAGAATAGTCATTGAAGAGTTATTTTTAACAGTGGCAATTGGGAAGAGTCTAAATTTCCCATAAGAGGAGAATGCTTTCATATGGCAGAGCAAAACTTTGTTATCATGGGATATTTACTTTGTAGAACACAAACAAAAAAATGCTTCAGAAGAATATCTAATGACAAGGAGCACCATTTATTATTTAATATTTCAGAGACAAGGCAAGGTGATGTCATGGCTTTAAAACTTACATACATTAATATTAATAATGTGAAATAAATACATATATTTGCTCAGCTAAAAATAAGGATGAAAACAATAATGATAATGCCCATCTTAGAGGAATTTTGTGAGGATTATATGGTAACTACTACATGCTTGGATGTTGGCTAAGTTTAATCTATTTTCTAAATTTTACTTAAACTTCATCATGTACCAACTATTCTTTACTGACACTCCCTTGTGTTTAGGAGCTGAGCAAGATGCTGGGGATACAGAGATGATTAAATAGGGCAGCTGAGTATATGAAGCTCATATCCCAGTGGGGAGAGAAAGGTACATAAATAAACAAAGGGACAGTGTACTTACATCTAACTATTTAAATTCTAAAGTCAGCTTCTAAGGCATGAATCACAGATAGTCAGAATAATCAAGAGCACAGCCATTCAATGTGTACTTTGTGTGACTTTCACAAAGGTGGCCTCTCCTTGGGAAAATAAATTACAGAAAAGACTCCCCTCCCCCAGCTGAATCGGCTGAAGAAGAGGGTATGGGTAGGTTTCAGCTCTCCCTGCTCGCTCAGTGGGGCACCTTCATGCTGGGGGTAGCCTGCTGGCTTGCACACAGAGGCCCTGAAAGTACCCTTGAAATGTCCCAAAATTGACCATGAAGCACAGTAAATATGATTTGGTGTCTATAACCTTGAAAAATGATTATTCTGCACACTGAGATTTGAGAAATACTGAACTAGATTAAATGATGGAACAAAAGAAAAATCCATAGGCAGTTGTCTGGTTAATCCCCAGCATTGTATGGAAGATGTGTGGAGAATTTTAAAGCATTTCTGCTTGACTGTAGAGTTTTCTCCATTATATTTTAATATTAACTTAAATGCACATTTATAATTTTATTTGTTCTTATGAGTATTGCATAAGACAAAGCATCTAGCCTAGGGCCTCACACACAGTAGATGTTTGCTAAGTATCAATTGGAGCAAATCTTACTTTCTTTGATCAAATCTGCATACATATTGTGCTTTGAAAAGTTATAGAGAGGTGCTTGCCTCCTGTTTCCTGTTTTTCTAATTGAGGTCTTATTAAAGAACTCTTGAGCAGTCATCACTCACAATTGCATTAGGCAGAGTTCTACAGAGGAAAAAAAAACACTATAGGAGGGATGTCCATGTATCTGTCTCCTTTATCTCTCCCTCCCTCCCTCGCACCCTCGCTCTCTTTTTCTTCCCTCCCTTTCTCCTTCCCTCCTTCTCTTCCTCCCTCCATTATCTATCTATCTGTCTATCTAAAAGGAGATTTATTATGAGGAATTGGCTCAGGTGATTCTGGAGGCTACCTTTTTCCTCTGCCTTTTGTTCTATTCAGGCTCTCAGTTGATTGGATAGTGCCCATCTACACTGAGGACGAGTGTCAGAGGACTCTTTACAGAGTCTAAGGCCCAAATACTAATTTCTTATGGAAAGCACCTTCATAGACACTCAGAAATAGCATTTAATATGGAAACCCCGTGACCTAGTCAATCTGACACAGAAAAGTAACCATCATAGCTGTCTGTCACTGTTTAGCAGTTGGGAATCAGCTCAGGAGCTCAGTGGCATGTGCTGCACCTCCACTGAGGTGCAGTGTGTACTAGCACCAGGTTCTGACCCACTGTAAGGTGCCCCAAAGAGAGGCAGAAGAGTTCTAGAGACTGGTTGCACATTACTCTTTGGCTGTAAGTTTAAAAAGTAAGTAATGGTAGAAACATTGGATTGTTTCCAATGGTAGAAACTGGATGTTAGACAAAGCATCTCCTGGCCCTTTGTTCCTGACAGTGTCATTGCTGCTAGTTTGCCCGTATCTAATGCTTTCCTCCAGGGAGTTCAGAACTGTTCAGCTGGAAATTCACATTTGATGCTCCTATTCTAATCCCAGATTACCACACAGGGACAGCTGGAACAGACTGTCAGGGGAAGTCATTAGCCTGTCTTGAATCACCAGGACTGATGAAAAGTCAGATTAGGAAGGCTTAAGTTGCCACGTAAGACCAGTGAAATGCCCCTTAGTATTAATCTTCACTATTTCCACTCAGGAACATTGCCTGGAAATATTTTAACATTCACCAGAGATAGGCATCCCATCCCCAAGAAACAATATGTTTCTGTAAGAAGAGTAATTAATTGCGGGAGGGTTGATTTTCAGTATGGACTGTTCTCAGACACAGTAATTGGACTAGGCCACAGGGCTGTCTGGATTCACTTGGCAAGTCACTTCACCTTCACTTCCCCATGCCTGTCTCTTCATCTGCAAAATGGGGGCTCCAATAACACCTACCTCCTAGGGTTTTGTAGAGAATAAATAGTTAACACTTAAAACAGAGTCTGGGAAAGGCTAAACACTCAATAAGTGTGATATCCTATTATAATTGTCATTATTATGAAGACAGATAAAAATTGGCAGGTACAGGTGGATGTATCTGTTATCCAGTATGCCATTATTAAAGTCTTTATATTATTAAATACGTGAGAAAATACTTATTCATTAGAAGCCAATTGCTTATTGGGAAAATAATTTCAATTTATTTTTATGCATCACAATTTACATGCTCAAATTTTATTTCATTTATTAAAATTGATAATGATTTGTCATAAAACTTACTGTGTATTGAGTTCCTTCACATGTGTTACTCTGTCCAAGCCCTGTCAGGATCATGGAGCAGAGACTCTGGGAAATTAGGTTATTTAATTCAGAGTCCCTAAACTGGGGAATGGTCAAGATTTGAACCTATGACTTCAGACCCCAGATGCATCACTCCAGCTGTTGCTCTGAGGAGAGAGTAGCTCAAGGTAGTAAAAGTGCACAAGCTTTGGAGTTGTTAGAATCTTGATTTGATTGTATGACTACCACTTACTATAGGTCATTGTGGGCAAAATGCTTGATTTCACAGAAACTCAGTTTCCCTGTCCAGAAAATTGACAAGGCAATGCCTTCTCTAGACTTGCTTTGCAGATTGAAAACCAGTGAGACCCCACTCAGGAAAGGGGCCCTCCCAGCTTCAGATTCATGGTAGTTATGCAAAGACGTTTTTTCCTTCATTTCCTTATCTTTGATAATCTGCCTTGCTCTGTGCCAAACTGTCTTTTTTTTTTTTTTTTAACCAATTGAGTGTTTTCAGCTATGGAAGTCTGTGTTAGAGTTTGATCCCAGTTGTACTGGGATGTCCTGCAGTTCTTTAGATTGGATTCCCAGTCATTCATGATGATTGATGCACTTCTGTGAAAAAGGAGGAGCGATAAGGAGGGGAATGAAGGGGACACAGAGTAGAGAGAGAAAAACCAACTTTCTCTAGCCTTAGAGAACTTGAAGAATTCATTAGCTGCTAAGCAGCCAGGGGAAAGTTCCCAAGCAACGATTTCACCCCTTTGCTTCTGTGAACTAGGTGTTGTAGACAAAAACAGAGGCAAGACAGGAACATGTGTTCAGTGGGTAAGTGGCGTACTGTGTTATGCCCTTCTGGTGAGGTTTCTCATTTATTCAGAATTAACATTTTCATTGTGAAACAACTGCTTGGTTTAGGGTATCATTGGATTAGACTGTGTGCTCCCAGGACTTTGTTTCCATATGGTGTTCAGATTTTAAGGTTAAAAGCTAATGAAAAAGCAGGAGAATGATAAAGTTGCTAGAAATAGGTCAGAGAGGGGCAAAATTTTTGCCTTTTCATACAGTAGGAATTAGTTTGTACACTGCTAATTTTTATGGTCAGCCCAGGATCAAGGAATGCAAATGCTTGATATTTCTTAGACGTTTGACTTTGTAAATGACATAGGAGATTTCAAAGAAAGCTCCACTGAAAAGGTGAGTCTTATTAGTGGTATAAAATATAATCCATTAGTAAGTCAAGTGACTCTAGCTCTAAAATATATCTAGATCTGCGTATTTCTCTCCAAATTCCGTGCTGCCGTAGACGTCAGCCACCTGTGTGTCTCCAACTGATTATAGCCTTGGGCTCCCAACGTGTCTCTCTATGCTGCTCTTTCAGCTTTGGAATCTGCTTTCTACCCAGCAATTGGAGTTACATTTTAAAACATAAATCAGATCCCCTTACTTCGCTGCTTTCGAGTCTTCCAATGGCCTCCGATTTTTACTTACTGCACATAGAATAAAATTTAAAATTCTTGTCATGGGCTATCAGACCTGGCAGCATCTGACTCTTTTCTCTCTGTGACTTTGTCTCTTGGTATTCTCACCTTTGCTACACACATTTCACTCTCCCTGTCTGTTTTTTCAGTGTTAGAGTGTTCCGGACTTTCTTCTGGCTCACATATTCACATTTGATGTTCGGCATTAACATGTGACCGGCACCATCTTGGCACAAAGGTCTCAGTCCAAATATCACCTTTTTAGCTAGTATAAAGGAACTTTTCTGCCCAGTATAAGGAACTTTATTTGACGCACCCAAAATGAAGTTATGTTACTTGTTTTTCACTTGTTTATTATCTGTCTCTTTCCTCAACTGCAATGCAAGCCCCATGTGATCAAGGATGGTGGGGGTTTTTGCTGTTACCATTTCAGGTATTTAGAAGGTACTCCAAAATCTTGGCTGAATGAATGAATGATACAACTTAGACTGCACGGACTCAGGAGAGAATGGATGACGATGACCAGACTGCAGGATCCTCAGGTCAGGAATGGCCCTTTCATGTTTCCTCTCTACTGCTCTATAGGTGCTCAAGAAATGCCTATTGATTTGGACTCAGCCAAAACATTTATTTTCTGTTCAGTGAAAAAAAAAAAAAAAAAGTTCTTTATAGAGGATGAAATTTAAAAAAATTTTTAAATGTTCTTCTAAGATAAAACATGCTTTTTAGTTGACTATCTCTACTTTCCTCAGACTGAGGGATTTCTCAGGATATAAGACTAGTAGGTCACCCTATATTCATTCTCTAGTTTCAGAAACAGAAGCCCTAAATAATAGTATTTTAAACCTGAAGAGTTGATTCTTTCACACAAAACACATTCAGAAGTGGGCACACCTGGGCTTTGTGATAGCCCCAAGGTCATTGGTGACCCAGGTTCTCTGTATCTTGGTGTTACACCATTCTTAGTGAACAACTTTCATCCTTAAAGTAGCCTCGTGTTCTAATGTGGCTGCTGCAGCTCTGTCAGCCAAGGCGTCTACATTCTAGGAAATGAAGAGAGGCAAGAAAGGCATTTGCCAGCTGTTTGTTGTGCGTTTAAGGAGATTTTTTTGTGTATGTTTCATCTAAAATCTGCTTGTGCTTCACAGGCTCCCTGTAGCTAAAGGGGAAGCTAGATAATATGGGATGATCTTTCAGCCTGGCGCATTCTTTGTAACAAGTTCTCTTAGTAAGAAAGAGAGACTGGAAGATGAGCAATAAACACTTAGCACTTCTGCCACATCTGAGTTCACCGCTTATTAACTGTTAGTGACCCTATAAGGGTTGTTTCATTTCTCTGTGCCCATTTTGCAATCTGCACTATGATTATGAAAACAACAATAATAGTGATAGCTACCAATCTCTTGATTTCTGCTATTTGTCAGGCATTTTATATACATCATTGTCAACCTCATAATAATTCCACAATAATTCCACAAGAGGTGTTAGTATCCTCATTTACATGAGAAGAGTGAGACTTAGCTAGTGGGGTAAAATCAGAATATAAATGATTATGTAACAACAACAGAATGTCCATGGTAGATGTATATAGGAAATGGTTTGGTGCATGTCTGAGAAATACTCCCATCCCTGACTTGTGGTGTTGAAGAACTGCCTCTGCTGGGGAATCCTCCTGTTGGTCTGACACAGGCCACTTCTGTCTTATCTTTGTTTGGTTCTGCCCCAGTAGAGGGAGACCTCGAAGATCTGGCCATAGTTTTTGAAATGCCATGTGAAGACAGTGATGAAATAATTTCTCATTCTGTTCTTCATCAAGATAATCAAGAGGTGAAAAAAAAAAAAAAGAGTCTCCTGTGAGTTGCTCCAAGGAAATGAAAATTCCCTAGTTCTCAGGCAAGAGAACTAACTGTTCATCTTTCTTGACATTTGGCAATAAACATTCTAGGTCATTCAGTTTGTTCCTTTGGGAGCGCAGAGTCCAGAAAACAGTTTCCACGTCGCTCCATGATAAAGTGAGTTGAGTAGAGTTGAAAATTCATGAAGTTTTAGAATATCTTCTTTCTGAAACCTCTTGGAGTCTCCTTCTCCCTAATAATGCCTTGTACATGGCTGAGGTATCTGATTTCTGTAAGTTCACTAGGCTCTTCTCTCATCCCAAACCCTTTGTAAGAAATTTTTCCAGACATGTTGAATACCTCTTTGGAGAGTGGTAGATATATTTATTTCAGGAAGAATAAATAAGAAAAAAATCAGGGAGAATATTCACATTCTTAGGCCTCTCAGAAGGCGCTGGGAGACAAATTCTGGACAACTGGTTTTGGTAATATAACTCATAGCTTGTTTGGGAATCCACTTTGGAGGATATTGAATAAAATCAAGAAACCAAAAGAGTAATTTCTTTATATTTTCATTGACCACTGTTTTCCTTTCTTTAAATTTTCTTGGTTTGGAAAAAAATGTAACATAACTCTGTGGTATAGTTCCATACAAAAGTATTAGAGAATTAAGTGGGGGGAAAAATAATGAAATGAAAAGTTTTATGTTGTATTACTAATTGAGAATCATAACAATTATATTTAGAGTTACTGCTTATTAGGGCTTACTGTGTGTCTGACATTGTGTAAGAACATTAAATGCATTCTTTCATTTAATTCTCCAGATAAACATATTGTCCACTCCATATTGTAATTTACTCCATATTGTTATTTACGATATGGAGTGGAAGTGACATCATTTCTATTTCATAGATGAGGGAAGAAGAGAGGCCCAAAGTAGCTCAGTCTTGCCCCAGGTCATTCCAATAGCAAGGGTTAAGATTGGATTCTGTCAGGAAACTGTAGTGTATTAGTCTGCTAAGGCTGCCATCACAGACTGGGTGGCCTAAAATAGAAACTTATTTTCTCACAGTTCTGGAGGCTGTGAGTCCAAGATCAAAGTGCCAGCAGGGTGTGTTTCTCCTGAGGCCTCTCTCCTTGTCTTACAGATTGACACCTTTTGGCTGTGTCCCTACCTGGTCTCTGTATGTGTACACTCCTTATGTCTCTTCTTCTGTTTATAAGGACAAAGGGCATCAGTCCAGTTGGAAGAGGCCCACACTCTCATGACCTCATTTAACCTTAATTCTCTCCTTAAAGGGACTATCTCTAGATATAGTCACTTTGAGGGTTAGGGTTTCAGCATGTGAAATTTGTAGGGGGATACAATTCAGTCCATAACAACAGTCAGTGAACTTAACCAGTATGCTCAGCTCTTGCTCTGACAACTTTAGTTAAAATCATTACAATTTTTCTGGCCTTGCCTTATATACTAACAAAAAAAGAGATTTGATTATTCACTTCTTGAAAACTTCTCCCACTATGAAATGTTATAATTATGAAATAAATACTCCATAAATCATTGACAAATTCAGTTATTTACATAAAATAAGTAATTCTCATGCAGCCTGCTGTGAAGGTGGGGAAGTATACAGCCTTCTTCCAGGAGCCATGTTAATTACCATTTTCTGTTAGTATTATTGGCCCTCATTTTTTCAAACACAAAAGAACGTAATTTTTCTTTTTGCTGCTTTACTGCTTTATCCCACAAACACTTATTGCTTTATTTGATGTGTGCCAGACTTTTTTCAAGTTTAAATTCATTAAGTGCTTCATATGTGTCAGACATGGGCTGAAGGCCCTACATTTGCTATATCTGATTCAGTTTTTCAGTAAGTCTATAAGTTGTGCAGATAGACAAATCGACCTTTCTTTAGTTAAGTAATTGGCTCAAGGTCAATCAGCTATAAGGGGTGTAGCTTGTATTTGACTTTAGCTCTGTTTCCCAAGTGCATGGGTCTTTTGTCCTAAAGCCACTGAGATGAACTTTTTCTTGTTACTTGAACTGTTCCTTGCTCTTGCAGGTTTGATTTCTGTTCCCATTGACTAACTCTCTTGAACATCTGGACCTCTCTCTTCCTCCTCACTCCCCTCAAAGTTGCACACAATATGAAAGAGGGAGATTTGCCTCTGATTTTACCCTTAAGGTTAATTGCACTGCCTCTTTTAACCTCTTACTGAAGAAATAGTGGCAAATGTAGAAATAATTGTCAGATTTATAGGAGAAAGCAGACTGAGAAATACACTTGCCTCTTGAAGGATGCTTTCCCTTTTCACTTGCATTACCTGGATTTTTTTGTATGCAATTGCTTTGTGCCTTCCATTATTTTTAATTTCAGCTTGCAGTTAGAGCTTGCAAATTGAATTGCTTTCTCTGAGGAGTTGTGATTTCTCTATTTGGCAAGTTCCAGGCAACCCCTTCCAGTCCCAACTAGCTCAGCTGAAACTAACATGGTTGATTTTGTTCTCTTGTACTGCAATCAGGTCTGATCAGTAGAATCATGATCACATGTAGCAATTGCTTCCACAGAGTCTGTAGGGAGAGCGGATGTGAGTGGTGTTCAGCCTGATGAGGAGAGTAGAGGTTCTCCAGGAAAGTTCAAGGGAGGCTTAGGTAATGATCTTAGGGATTCAAGAGAGCTGTCCCTCTTCACTTGCACTCAGAAGTCTTGTGGTGTTTGCAAAAGCCATTAAGGGCCCAGCTGTTGGATGTGTCCTTTTTGGAATCAAGATAAATTCAGAGATGTGGTTGTTTTCCGTCACGAATGTTGCAAAGGCAAGCAAATTAACCCTGAATATTCTAGCTCATCACTAACTCAGTTTTTATTATTTTTGTTAGTGAAAATTTTAATATCTAGTCAACTCTTCAATTCTTCAGTCTCATATTTCATCTCAAAAAAGTTGATTTGTTTTCCACTAATGAAAGAAAGATTAGTCTTGTATGAAGGGAACCTAGGGTATAAAATGGGAGCTACTACAGAAGTACAAGTGGTGAGTGGCAGGTCTCTGGAGCTGAATCCAGAACAAAGGGCCTAATCATCCTTTGTGATCCGAGATGAATGATGCTCTCCCGTTCCCGTTCTCACCTGTCACCATTCCCAACGTGGTAGTGCACTATACGGCTGTAATATTTGTGAACACAGTGGTCGCTAAATTCCTCAGTGTCTTTTATGTCTCTATGCCTTTGTACCTCCTCTTTCCTAAATTTGAAAATCTATTTTCTCTGTTCATCTGCACGGTTGACTCCTATCTATTCTTGAGGACACAACCCAAGCATTGCTACCTTCCTCTATACCACTCCCATCTTTAGGACTGAGTGAGCGGTTCTTCTCTATCCTGATGCCTGCCCGTCACACTGGATTATAACTGTTAGCTGGCTTGTGCTTTCCCCTCATGTGAGCTCATTGACAATGCAGTATTCTTTTATTAAGTCACGTGTTAAAGACATAAAAATGCAAAATAATGTTGCTGAATAGGTCAATGAAACAAAATAGTAATTGACTACTGTATATTTTTTGTATACAGAATTATAGTTTTTTAAAGTAATAAATACCATGTTTAATTTCAGTAAGACTTATTTGAAAGCTGTATGGTGTGTAGTTTTTTTTTTTTTTTTTTTTTTTATGTACCTTTTAAGCCTTGCTCTTCTAGAAATCTTGCATATTTTTAACGAACTGTTGTCAATGAATATGTACATCAGTTTTTAAGGAAGTCAGAGGTAATGAACTAAAGCAGTAGTTATCAATCTTCCTAAAGCTGTGACCCTTTAATGCACTTCCTCATGTTGTGGTGACCCCCAACCATAAAATTGTTTTCATTGCTACTTAGAGTTAGTTACTTAGCAATGAAAATAATTTTATGGTTGGGGGTCACCACAACATGAGGAACTGTATTAAAGGGTTGAGGCATTAGGAAGGTTGAGAACCACTGAACTGAAGTCTGATATTCAATACAAAGCAGTAATCGCTGTGCAGTGCTTACTTCTATAGACAACACATTTTATATTTGTAACCTGAAATACAATGGAGAGGAAAATCTCTTCACCATTTGGGGAATGATTTGATGAATCACATAGAGCAGCTGCCCCTTTTTTTTCAGTTTTTGGCCAGGGCTGGGTTGGAACCTGCCACCTCCGGCATATGGGGCCAGCGCCCTACTCCTTTGAGCCACAGGCGCTGCCCGAGCAGCTGCCCATTTTTTCATGCAATTTGGAAAGGTTTATTTGCAAGTTGGAAGATAAGGAGCTGTCAGGAGACCTCCTTTCCAACAGAGGGTGCTGCTATTCCACATGCTGTGATGGACCCCAAAAGACATCAACAGAATTGTTCTGAGTGTATCACAGCTGGCCACTTGGAATTATGATTTAAGTGCAGCTGTAATCCAATTTGAAAATTATAAACTATGGTGGGAAAAGGCTACCTCCTCGTTTTGCCAGCCCCAGTCTTGTTACGTGCTGTGTTTCGGTGGTTCTCAGGTTAGCAGTGGAAGCAGCAGGCCATTTCACGGAGCCATGTTTGGGGAGCCTCCCAAGTTGCTCCTGGATGATATATGAGTATCTGGACTTTTCAAAGAACCCACATTTGCTGAGTACATTTCTACTTCATTGTCTCTTTTTCATAATTTTAGGCTGAGTCAGCCTACTTAGCTTCTGGCTATGTGAAACAGTGAATACAGAATGAAAATAATTAATAGATAGAGTGAAGGGGTGGATAGAATTCATTTTCTTAGAGACCCAGCTCTGAGTTGTAGAAGGACTTCAGCCTCACGTTCACACCGGCTTAGTTTTGCTCCTGGTGTGGTTCCCTTCGTCTTCACTGTCCTACCTTGCTGTTTCTCTGCCTTTGAAATCCTTATAGTGCAGCTCAAACTCCCATGTAGAATTAAATACTCATTTCCACATACTCTCTTGGCTCTTTTCTTATTATTAATGGCATTTGCATTATTTTATCTTATATAATTATTAGTTGTTTACATATTTGTCCCTCCTTTACAACATGAAATACTCAACTATCTTGGTTATTCTTGTACCCTTAAGCCCCAATACCAAATCTTGTACATTAAAGGTGCCGAGTAGACCTTTATTGATATGAAATGGGTGTTTTTGAGAACTGTGCTACATGCCAATATTGTACTCAGAATGACTACCAATCCCAGGTCTATGGGCCTTTGAGAAATGCAGTTGTCTATATCTGTGGATAGCAATTTAAGTATAAAAAGTATACAGAAGGTGAAATATGACCATTGGTGATGGGCACGGAGGTGGTGTTCTAATTTAGGAGACAGTGTTTTGTTGACCTGTCACATGATTGTTTGAAAGGGTTTTATGTGTTAATATTCTTTCTATATTCATGAAAAATTAGTGTTTGGATGGTTGCTGAAGAGGTGGGTCTGTGACATGTTTCATACCCGATGGAGCTTGTATCAGCTACCTTTGACAATTCTTTAATGTTTTTCACAATTTCAATTTTTGTTTGCCACAAGATAAGTCACTGAGGCTTCCTCAGGGTTCAGAAGGAAAGCAGACACTGGGCAGCTGTACTTTCCAGCCCTGTAGTCCTCTGAGATTTCTGTTTCTCACATTCCCTTGAAGTTAACCTTCATGGAGTGGGCGGAGTGCATGGCCTCTTTTCAGGGGTTATGACTAGTATGCAATACTCTTGTTTCCCTTCCGGCTTATTCTTCTACCCCTAGAAAGATAATTTCTTTTTCTTATTCATGGAAAGGTATTTCCCCTTCTTTCTAGGATAAAAAGCAAACTAAAAGTGCTTCTGCAAGTGGATTTCAGCTTTTAAAAAACAGCAATGTCCAGAATTGGATGTCTTTTTCTGTCTCCAGTTCTGGTGTGATGTTTAGGGCCAATGGAGAACCCAAGGCATAGTTATAAGGTAAAAAGGAGTTTGGGTGAACACATACTCATTTACTACTCTCAGAATGCTCCATGTACAAAAATGCACATGTGCCCTCTTTGTGTAGTGTTTTTATTATTTTGTTTCTGCTTGTTTGCTCTCTGTGTAAATGGGATCCTACTTAGCATATGATTTGTGATATGCTATTTTTTCCTTAGCACTGTCTGGTGAGCAGATTCCTGGAAATTTTTTCCATGGAACATGATGTTTTTTATATTTATGAATATCCACTCCTTATTATAGTTGTAAATACTGTTTTCCTATGTGTCACATGATTAAAAGATGTATTTATGATATTTTTCATCACATAGAATTTTAAAAATACATAGTATGTGACTGGGCAAGAGCACTATAAAATGTTTCTGTAAACCAATTCTTCCCCAAATTTACATAAGGAGGGACATCAGTCATGGCATCCAGTAACTCCCTTTTCCCCTGCTCCTCTCACTTGGGTCCTGGCTCCTGAATGATAGCACAGAGCAGAACCACCTAGAAGGCCTATTATCAGAAAAACAACAAACTAGAACAAAAGCTTAATTACCATAATTCAGCCTGTTTTCCTCATGCAGAAATTAGCAAAACCCATTTTATCGCCTTGAATAGTCATTTCTGACCAAAGTAGGGGACATCCTATGAGTGGTTGAAATTGCATTGTCCTAAGCTCACATTCAGAGGGCATTGGTTGACTTCAAAAGGCATCTGGCTTGCTGGGCACCATGTTCCAGTGGACATATCTGGGGACTTGTGTCTCTTCTTCCTTTTTATTTCCTTTTTTAAATTTATTATGAAGAAATGGAAATATAGACAGAATTAGAGAAAGCAGTGTAATAAACTTCATGAACCCACCGCCCAGCTTCAACTTCCTACCTGCACTCCCTCTTCTATTCCAATGAATCATTTTGAAGCCCTTTCCAGATATCATGTTATTTTATCTGTAACTATTTCAGCAAGTATCTCTAAAAGATAAGCACTTTCATAAAGGTGACCAGAATGTCCTTATCCTACTTAAAAGATTTTAACAATACATTAATATTATCAAATCCTAATCTGTGCTTAAATTTCACCAGTTACCTTATAAATCCCTTTCTTTAAATGAATTGATTTGTTTGAATCAGAATTCAAACAAGATCCTAATGTAGTAGAAGTCTGTTAAGTTTCTTTTAATCTGCAATTTCTCCTTCCTCTCTTGTCTGGCAATTTATTTGTTGAAGGACGCAGATCATGGTTGTGTAGAGTTTCTCATATTCGGTATTCTGTTGCTTTTTCCCTGTGATGTCATGGAATCTTGTATAGCTTGTGAATTGGAAGTTGGATGAGAGCAGAAGTTCTCTGAATGTGTTCTGCTGTCATGGGGGCTTCTGAGACACTTTGAAGGGATTCATGAGAGCAAGACAATTTCTACAATAACACTAGAATGTAATTTGTCTTTGTCATTCTTTTTTCATTTGCCTGCTTTCACTAGTGTTCTGTGGAGTTTTCTGGAATGTGTTTTACATGAAGTTACTTTGATTTCAAAGGATGCTTGTTGGTGTCCAGTGGTGGTGAGTATTGTCAGTTCAGGCAAGCAGCTATATTATGAACACTAATTGACAAAATAGAATTTTATAAGTTAGCAGAGCATCATAAAATGTCTTCCAAATAATTAATGGATCAAGTACCACATTGTGTTCATCATTAATTCAGCTTTTAGGTAACTATGAAAGTAAAAAAAACTAAAAATGAAAGTTTCTAAAATATATGCCTGTTCTTCAAAACAATTAATTTTGAATATCAGGGCATCATCTACTATCTCTGTTAACAAGTTGACTGTAACAGTCAGTTGTTCTATGAACCCTCTCTCTAACCTGATTCTAAACTTCATGTAAGAGGTTTTAGTTTGCCTTCAGTTCTTCTAAGACACCTGAAAAGATGTGTTTTTATTCCATTCTCCATTTCTCAAATAATCAACTTCCACCCTCAAGAATAGGTGCTGGTCATGGTGGGCACCTGTAGTCCCAGCTACATGGGAGGCTGAGGCAAGAGAATCACTTGAGCCCAATAGTTTGAGGTTGCTATGAGCTGTGATGCTACGGCACTCTACCAAGAGCGACATAGTGAGACACTGTCTCAAAAAAAAAAAAAAAAAAAGAATAAGTGCTGGTCAAAGAGATACATTTGTACAAAGGAATGGCACCTTATGTGAGGATTGTGTTAGAAAGTCTAGGCGCAGGATAAAAGCCATGTCTACTCAAAATTGATCTTGAAAAACATGTAGAAAGGTTCCATTTCATACCATGAATTAGTCGTAATGAGGCCCTTATTTCTTCAGTTTTTGATCAGGTAGCTATTTCTTTGAGGACTACATAAAATATGTGGCTTGAGTCTAGGGAACGTGTCATAAGAAAATACATATTTTTAAATATTAGAATGATATTTATTTAGCAAGGTACTTATACCAAGGTGAACAGTGATAACAGCAGGTTTGTGTCTTCCAGGTCAGGCACACACTAGGGCGTAGGCTCAGCGAATGGGTCAGCAGCCTGAACTGTCCTCACCTTAAAGATCCTCTTCCTCTCTGTCTGCCAAGTATGTACAAGTTGAAGTGTCAGCATGTACATGTGCAGGGGATTTAATTTAACTGAACTATGTGACCTTCTCCTTCTGCCTATGGCAAGAGAAGAATATAAGAGAAGGGACTTCTGGCTCAAGGCAAGATGATCCAATTCTCTTTCCTGCAACCACAGAACTGGGAATACAATCTAGACTTGGAGTAGGGGCCTAAACCTAGGACATGGCATGGCCTCAGGGTTGGGCCTGCCCCTTAGAGTCCCAGCAGCTACCTAGTTCTTGGTCCCAGTCTTTCACAAAGCACAGAAACACTTTTTCCCTGGATGTGCTAACACTGGACACCTATATATTTTTTTCTTAGAAATCTTACACTCACTTCCTTTCTGCTCCCAATTTGGCTTAAACTAACTTGAAGCAGGTTTCTGTGCATGGATGACTGCACAGCTGGACTTTGAACTAACACAACCAGTTACAGTTATGATGGTTTAAGTATTTTCTAGTAAAACTGATATTTTGAAATTCAAAATTAATTTCCTTCCAAATTTAGAATAAATGGCAATATTCAAGGGAATGAAATAACCATCCTCAACACATGAAGGCCTTGCGTTCATCTGGATTTTGTGCTGCTTCTTGGGACTTAGCATTTCTTCTCTGCACCAAGCCCCAGGCCAGTTGGTTATGACAGCTTCCTTTTGAACTTTTTGGGTTTGGGGCTTTTTGTTTTTGTTTTTACAAAACTTATATTGTGCTATATTTTCTCTTTTCATTGGTAGTTTTTCATTTTTGTTAATAAAACTCTGTCTTACCCTTTATAAGTAAAACCTAATGCTAGATAAGTTTGTTAATTGCCAAAGGGTGTTGCTAAGACTTAAGTGTGTGGTTTTATTTTTAGATACAAGGCTGTTTATCACAGATTGGTACAAAGTGGTGACTCGGGGATACTGGAAAGAGGTATAATTCATTAATAAAGACTGACTTACAATGATGGCAAGAAAGGAAAGATTAGATAGTCGATAGAAAAGAAAAGGAACGGACCTTTATAGCAGGTTTTTCCATTACTTTTTAACTGCTTTCCACCAAAATTTCATTGAGGAACCTTGGTGCTGCCATTCTCCCAGTATAAATGCCAGCAACAGAACAGAATGGTTTTTACAGAGATGAAAGGCAATGACTCACCTACGTTCACATGCTTAGTTAAAAAATAGCACCCTAAGAAGCAGTAGAGTGGTTAATTCTTAGTCATCCTGTCTGTGCCATTTACTCACAGGAGGACATGAGTCATTTTATGGCTCTGTATCTCCATCATTTTATCTTTGAAATGGGCTAACTGGCCTTGGCATCTGTGAGATAATGCACATTCTAATAAAACACTTGATAATCATTTTTCAACTAAAAATAATTATTACTGAATGTTATTCCACAAATTCCAGACACCTGCTGCCTTCCACGTCATCTTTGTAACTTGGTAATTTGCTGGTGATGGTAGGAAGCTGTGGGATATGTGCCTTCTTCTCGACAAATTTTACAGAAGAGAAGGGGTCAAATGATAAGGCCCATGACTGTTTTTTTTTTTTTTTTTTTTTTTTTTTTTACAAATTCACATTCCTTTTCATTTTCTTCTTGTCCAAATGAAGTTATGACAATGAACAACTTTGTCATACAACACTCTTTCTCCAAAATGTGTAAGCTTTCTACCCTACTTAACCTTCATGTGGCAGTAGAGCTTGGGGATATTTTATGGTTGTAACCACAGTGGTGATAGGATGGAAGACTTTTAGGAAGACATCAAATGGGTTTTCACATTTCATACAACCTCCTGGGAGGCAGAGAGTAGGAGTCCCTGGCAAAGCCAATTCATTATCAGCAAACCTGTTTTTCATGCCATGCTGGGCTCACAGAGGATCAGGACAGAATGCTTTACTGACTCATAGTGGACCAGGACAGAATACTGTCTGAATTATGCTGTCTTTTCAGGGTCCTACTGTCTCTCTGTTATCTCTGATGTTCTGTGCCATGTGCTCACTTTTTTAATTAATTAATTAATTAATTTTTTAAAAAATTGCTAATTTTTTTTAATTGATTTTTTTTATTGTTAAATCAACATCTATGGTGCATCTTAGAATGGGTACAGGCGATTGCACTAATGTGCTCACTTTTCTTGAGCACCTGCCTGTGTCCTCTGGTCGGGATAGTCTGTTTTTTTGTTTTCACCTACACACGTGACAAGAATGGACTGTGGGAATTTATTTTTGGTTGGCAAAGAAATCAGCTTTGGAATCATCTGTGGAAGATAATGCCTATGGCTGAAACCAGTATTTGGACGTCATCTCCAGCATAGGATAATAACTAGACATTTCCAACCTCTGTTAAAAATTTTATTGATGATAATTTACATTAACTTAAGGAAATTTAGAGTATTTACTCCTCTAGTAGCATTTTCCATGAGTATGGGGATTTGATGATATTAATTTTATTATAATATCTAACTCAGAATATATATTACATACTCTTACAGTATGTAATGTTACAGTAAGTATATATTACATACTTATTGCCCACCTGTCTGGAGTCAGTCTAAAATAAAAAATCAGCCACTCTGCAGTGGTATCCTTTAGATTTTTGGTAATGTAGATTTTAAATAAATACAATTCTCAAATGAAGGGTACATTTTTCTCTTAGACTTATTTTTGAACTGCTAGTAATTGAGTTTGATGTTTTGGTCAGTAAGAATTTTCGTTTTCCTAATCATTTGAAAATGCGATTATTTCCAAAAGCATATATTTGACAATATGAAATATAAAATGATTGAGACATTGAGAAAGTCTCATTTATTTGTACCATTCTCAGTGGGAACAACAGCTAGCATTCATTAAGTCTTTATCACGCCGCAGTGTCTGGACCAAGTGTGTGCTCTGTGTGCACATGTGTGAGAGGGTGTGCACAAACTTAATCTCATGTATTTCTTAAAAACAGCCCTTGAAAGTTGGGTATAATCATTACCTCCCTTTTACATATGAAGAAATAAAAATTCAGGGTGATTAAGTAATTTCCCCAATGACACATACCTGGTTAAGCAGGAGAACTCAAAATCACGTCTGTCAGACACCAAGTCCTCCTTTGGATTCCAGCTCTGCTATCTTACTGGGACTTTTCATTTTGCTTCATGACACAGTTATTTGGGGATGGGTTTAGCTCACTGGAGTAGATTAAAGATGCTGCAAATTCTTTGACACTCCTCCCATGGAGAGGTGAGTTCTAGTTCCCCCTTCCCTCCACTCTGGCTTAACTGTGATGACTTTGACAATAGAATGTAACAGAAGAGATGTTGGGGCATTGTGGGCCTTGCCTTTAAAAGGACTGGCAGCTTCGACTTTGAAGTTAAGAGCTCCGAGCCAGTTTGTAAGAAGTCCAAGTACCCTGAGGGTACCCTACTGTGAGGAAGCTCAAACCAGCTGTGTGGAAACACCATATGGAGAGAGAGAAGGCTGCCCAGCCAGCCCTAGCTTCTTCCAGCCCTCAGACGTTCCAGCCTTCCAGCTGTTCAAGCCATTTTAGTTCAGGCCCCAGACTTCATAGAGTAAAAACTAGCTTCTCCTCACTATGGACTGTCCTAGTTTTTTACTAGTCGAGTTAGGAAATTATAAATAGTTATTCAAGCCACTGCTTTTGGAATAGCTTGTTATGGAGGAGGAAGAGATAACCAAACATCGACCTTTGGGAGTGGTGTGATCTTTGAAAACAGAATTGCTATCTCATTCATCTTCGCATTAGGTGGCATTCATGTAATTTGGAGTTCAATTAAATTTAGCTGATTGAATGAATAAATGAATGAATACATGGAATGAAGCTTTGGGGAAGATAAGTTCACTGGTCTCATGGAGCTTCTATTTCATGTGGAGTTGGGGGGACAGATGATAAAGAAAGAAAGAAATATAAGGGGGTGATTAATGTTATGAAAGAAAATAAAGCAGGAGAAGAGGACATTTCTACAGAGACTGAATACTGAATGAAGAAACTTAATGAGCTTTGCAGTACCTGTACACCACCTCAACTTTGGCTTTGATGATTAAAATAAAAAATCTAGCACTTATGTTTCTGTGTACGTACACCTATGGGTCAATGGTAGTGTCCCATCTCAGGGCCTGAAAAGAGGATGGTTTAGGGCAGAAAGAAGGCTGGATGGAAAAGACATTGGTTAGGTTGTCACTCAACATTACCACCCCGAGGACATGGATACTCTGTTCCACTGCCACACCTTTGCTAGTATAGTCACGTCTGTATGGAATATT
Organism: Loris lydekkerianus; assembly: GCA_963574355.1. Classification (NCBI taxonomy): domain Eukaryota; kingdom Metazoa; phylum Chordata; class Mammalia; order Primates; family Lorisidae; genus Loris; species Loris lydekkerianus. The sequence goes on along the minus strand of CAUYPK010085516.1, from coordinate 3,397 downwards.
CTTCACTACTCAAAGCCTTCGCATCTTTTTCTTGTCAATTAAGTGTTCCATTCTCAGAGAGATTCATTTTTTCCTCTACTACCTTGCAGATTTCTGCTTTAATAGCATCTTTCTGCAAGTTTTCATATCCTCTCTAGTGTAAAGCCTGTCTAAATAGCTTTTATCTAGCTTTATGTGAAATCAGTGAGAAAAAGGGATGTGCACATCTTCCCATCATTTGCACTAGGGCTATCAGGACAGTGTTTTACAGCAGATGTTCGTGTGTGCATGTCAATACAGGAAATAGAGAAAGGAAACAAGGAAAAAAAAGGGCCATGCCTCCTTAACTTTATGTGAGCCCTGGCATATAGGATACATTTAGTAAATAATTGATGAATGAATGAAGGAGTGAAGGAATGAATGAATTAGCATAGCATAATTTTTAGTATTTTTGGTCACGAACAAGTTAATTTATATCAAAAAAATCTCCCGTATTAAATTCCTAAGGGCAAATGTATTTCTGCAGGTGAGTAGTCCTCATTAATAATCTGGGCATTGTATTTTTTGTAGTGTACAAAAAGTACCAAATTACCCAGTTTTGTAAAAATAGTCGGCAGAACATGTCCTCCAGTTCTGTACATTTAATTGAATGATACTGTAGTAACCAAATTCTCCTAGTTATGGAAGCTGTTCCTGGGATGCAACGTGGAAATTTTTAGAAGCTAATGTTTATATTCTCTCTTTCTCTTTCTCTCCTCCTTCCTTCTTCTCTCCCCCCTTTACCCACTGTAACTATTTAAGTTCACCAACTGAAATATTAGTGAGCTAAAATGCTAATTTTTTAATAATGAAAGTGCTTGATTTATACTTAAGAAACACAAGTGTACACCCACACCCACAGGCATGTACCATTGCCTATTTAGATATAATCCAAATAAAGAATTTGTGAAAACACATTTTTATCACATTTACCTGTGAGCTTTTTACTGATCACAGCTGAACTTAAAACTTCACTTTCTTATGTAAGTTTCTGGAAAGATATTAATTAGGAGAATGTAATGGCACTAACTGTGTTATTTTTGTTTGAGTAGCAATTTTGATTACATAGTGTGAGATATAGAATATGTAAAAAAGGCATCAGATACATTGTCTTTGCATTAAAATGGAAATGGATTCTGTTTATATCATTTCATTATGTCAGACAGCAGAGAATAGATGTATTAACAGATACCCAAAATGCTGGCTATCCCTTTTAAATATCGTAACTGGCAGAAGGGAGAATTTTAGTGAAGGTATAAAGCTATTTTCTGATTTAATGGAAGAAAATGACCTTGAATGAGTTGACACAGTCAAGAAAATTAATGATTCTAATTCAATATATTTGAAAAATTAAGTCAGCGACTTTAAACTTGGACATTAGAATGAATGACCATATCATTTGCTACGTAAATATCAGGGATTGAATACTTGTTTGTCATTTGCTCCTAGTTTAATTGGTTGGTTTCTGGCTGTAAAGAGAACATTAGGCCCATGCTAATTGATTAAGTACCTTGTTTCCTTATATTCTTTAATTTTGGATTCAAGGCTTATACTATGTATGTAATCCCTTTGATGGTTTTATTTGCTTTTTTCTGTAATGCAACTTTGCTGACTAGGAATTGGTTTACTCTTTCATGTCTGAAGGCTCTAATAAATTGAGAAGCTTAGGCAGACAGCTCTTTTATCCAAGGGCTCTTACTGGGCTGGTGATATTGCTGAAACCTGCCTAGATTTAAAACAGGCTCAGAGAGGGATATGAGTCCTACAGGGTGGAAGAAAAACAGGGACATTTTTTGCAATGACCTCAAGATAAAGAAAAAAAAGAAAATGTATCACTCACACAGATAAGAGAATGAGAGTAGACTGGTTCTGCTTTGGCTGATGAAAGGGTGGTAAATTGAAAAAATGATCAAAAGTGACATTGTGGGCCAACTAAGAAATATCAAAAGACACCGTACTGCAGATCAGTCACGGAATTCACCATCTGCTGGGGAGCAGCTCCACACAGTTTGTGGAGGGATTATGTAGTCTTCGCCATGGCAGGTGCAGCCATGATGCCTGCTGGGCTGTCTTTCCTTCCTTGCTCCTTTCCTTTCTCCTTGATTTTTTTTCCCTTGGCATTCTCCTTCCTTTCACATGGGTGGAGCAATGTCATGGACGCGATGGAGGGTACAAAGATGCCTCAGACACAGTTCCTGCCCTCAAGGAAGTAGCAATCTGATGAAAGAAACCCAAGTAGAACTGGAAATGTTTATCTCTTTTTTTGGTTTCACTTGAAAACAGACTAGTAAAATTGCATGAAATCAATGGGTAGGGGTGGTCTTATTACAATCAATGAATTGTGATTTTTATTACTGTCAAAGATCATCTATTATATCTGATTTCCTCTAATTTTACAGTGTCAGTTAATTAAAGGCTTTACTAATTATAATTCCAAGCAACTGGTATCTTTCTCTTTCTGAGAAATTCATCCTGCATCCCCATCTTCGCCTGTCTCAGTCACGCTTATTAACTTAAGAGTTTGACTTACAGATCAGACATGAATATGGCAGCAGACGGTGTGGGATTGATCTGTATTGTTTTCAAGATTTATATCCAATAAATGATCTGAGCTGACGGAAAGACTGTACCTTTTAGCTTTCTGGAGGAACATAAGGAGTACCTGTGGAGTTCATTGTGTTCTTAGATGAAAGAGAAAGGGGTTTCTAGTGGGGATAAATCCCAGGTACTTCCAATGGTGATTTGATATCTTGGTGGATTTATGGTTCTGCTTTTTTTCTGGCTGCCTTGAGCAGTTCACTGTCAGGAGGCTCATCAGTGCCTTAGGACCACTGGAGGGATAAGTTAGTGATTGTTGCTTATGGGCAGCGGTGACTTCAGATAGTTTTGGGGGGGTCTACTGCTGTTTACCTGCATGTCAGTGAAAAGTGGCCCCAATGCTTGTTGCACAGGCATATTCATTATAAAGTGCTGTCTCTATGTCTAGAAGCCTCTTCACATTTTCAACATAAATAAGTCATCCTGGCCTCATGGACTTTTGCCTGCTTGGCATTCATCCCTCCTTCTTCTGTCACTATCTTGATGTTTTTGGAGCATTTACATTCCTCATTCTGAATCTGTGGGAAACAGTATAGCAGTGTTGAAATGGATGGTATGTCGACCACAGTTCCCGGGTTTGAACCTGGCCGTATCAACACTACTCCATAGTGTTCCATACGCATGCCTGTCATGGGTTTGAATCTGGCTATATGAACACTACTCCATAATGTACCATAACACGCCCGTCCTGAGTTTGAACCTGGCTGTATCAACAATACTCTATAAAGTATCCAATGTACTCAGCTCTACTATGAAGCTAAATTATAGCTTTCACATGAAG
>CAUYPK010085515.1:0-11235 GCA_963574355.1 Loris lydekkerianus | reverse complement strand
ATGATTTGATATACAATATGGAATGCTTAAATCAAACTGATTAATATAACCACCACCTCACTTGCTTATTTTTTGTGGTGTGACATTACAGTTTACTCTTAGTTGTTCACATTGTGTACATTAGTTGAGATCCCATCAAATTTAAAAAAAAAAAAAGTATACCCTGGATGATGTCTTTCTAACCAGGAAGTAATCCATAATATGGGTCTTTCTGACTCAGAGAAGTCCAAAGACCATTGCAAAAAAAATTTTAAAGGGCGGTGCCCATAGCCCAGTGGGTAGGGTGCCGGCCACATACACTGAGGCTGGTGGGATAGAAACCCAGCCTGGACCAGCTAAACAACAATGACAAGTGCAACAAAAAATTGCTGAGCATTGTCGTGGGCGCCTGTAGTCCCAGCTACTTGGGAGGCTTAGGCTAGAGAATAGCTTAAGCCCAAGAGGTTGAGATTGCTATGAGCTGTGATGCCATGGCATTCTACCCATGGCAACAGTTTAAGATTCTGTCTTTAAAAAAAAAAAAAAAAAGAGAGAGAGAGAGAGAAAGGAAAAAAAGGCTTCTAACTGAACTCATTAAGAGAGATTAGTTAGGAGAGATTTAGGTTAAGTGTTGTTTTGTTTTCCCATAGGTAATAATGCCCACTTTTGTTAGGAACAGATTTTTTAAAAACAGAAAGTGCTACCTAAAAATCCTACCTATGGTGATCTTAGAGCTAACTAATGTGTTCATAAGTAGATCAAAGGATGGTAAAATAAATTTTAACTGGTGCAATTAAGATTTTTACTTGAGCACAATTCTAAAAAAGAATTAGCATAAATGTGAAGAACAAAAGTGACTCATCAACCGATCATACATACAAGGGGACATCTAGGTAGAATAATACCATAAAAGTGGGTTTTGAAATACTTACAATATAAAAAAGTTTACTGCTTAGTATTTGTACAGTTTCCCAAGGTACATGGATGGATACAATGAGACTGAAGTTCAAAGATGAAAGAGAAGACTCTTGTCAACTGATGAAGAAATCATCTTTATTAGGGTACATGAGTAAAGGAACTTAAAATTGGCCTCACTACCTCCTCCCAGTCGCCTGGAGAAACATTTCACAGCTTCCACAAGTTTGAGAAAGCAAGTGATATTATATGGTCTTCCGGGGGAACTACTCCTTTTGAGATAAGTTAACTCTGTTTTATAATGACGAAGCTAAGAGATTGTGGTGTGTGGGAAGCCAAGTTAAAAAAGTGGACCAAGGAAAAGGGAGTTATCAACTCTGTTACATGTTGCTGATTGTTAAATTAGATAAAATGCCGCATAAGAACTGACCATGGGATTTAGCACTGTGGAGATTATTGGTAACTTCGTCTATTTTGGGGAAGTGGTAGAGGGAAAAGCCTATTGAAATAGGTGTTAAGAGAGAATGGGAGGAGAGAATCCATGCAGGGAGCACGGAGAACCCTTCTGTGGCATTTTGTTGCAAAGGGGAATAAAGAAGAGTAGCTGGCTGGGTAGTGGCATCAAGAGAGTTCTAGTTTTTAAGATTGGTGAATTAACAGTATGTTTATGCTAATAAGAATGATACAATACAAAAAAATTGATGATATAGAGGAGAAAGAGGATAATTGGTAATGTTCTTGAGTAGATGTGAGGAGATAGGTCCTACTACACAAGTTGAAGTCTGACTTAGGGTATTTTATCAGCAATGACATGGGAAGGTGGCAGATATCAGCAGGTAGATACGTATGCTGGTGGGAGGCTGTGGAAGTTCTTTCTTAATTGTTCCAAATTTCTTGGGGAAGGAGGAGACAAATCACACACAAGAGTGAGGGCCAAAAATGATGTGCTGGAGGTTTGAGGAGAGAAAAACAAGTGATGTACATGGAACATGAAGGGTGCAATTGAGGTGTGTGGTCAGGAGTTTACTGAGAACAGTATGCTAGTTAAATGTTTTCCTTCAGCTTCGGCTGTATGAACACAGGTACAAAGTAAAGAGTTGGATTCTCACAGGTTGTGGTTTTGACAGGCAAGTACATGGCATGAAAGGAAAGCAAAGAAGTTTAGGGCACACAAACTTTGGAGCAGCAGTTGTCAACTCATGGGTCACGACCCCTTTGTAACAATGAAAATACATCCCGGCACTAGGAAGGTTGAGAACCACTGCTTTAGAGTGTTTACTATGACTGATGCAAAGTTCTAACAAATATTTTCAGGGTTATCCTTTGAGGTAATAAGTTATTCTTGTCTTAACTGAAAGGACAAAGTTTTAAAAATGCTGTGATTTTCACCGTTCAAAAGAATAAAAACCATGGAAATTATCCCATAGGGGGGAATATTATTTAAATGAGTATGGGGTCAGGGTGCTTAATGTATATTAATTTTATGCCAAATAATAGTGGACTCACACTATTTATTATTGAATTACAAAGTATATTTTTAAAGTATTAATGTTGAAAAGTAGCCTACAGTGTATCTCTAATGGAAACTCATTGGATAGAACTGTGCTGTCTGATGATAGCCACTAACCCCATGTCTACTTCAAGTCAATTAAAATGAAAAATTCAGTTCTTTACTTGTACAGTTCTTTACTAGCAATGTTTCTAGTGCTCATTACTGACTTGATTATTAGACAGCAGAGATGTAGAACATTTCCATCATTGCAGAAAGTTCTGTTGGACAGCACCTTTACGAACACCAGTAGAGAGGTTAGAGCATTTGTTCAAGGTCATTCAAATGGATAATGGCAGAAACCAGGCGCCTTGATTTTTAATTTAATGTTCTTTCTACTACTGCCTCCTAATACCTAGAATCTAGCAATTAATTCTGATGTTAAAGGGTCTCATAAAAATAATAAAAATTACAGACCTTCCAGACCTCAACTTGCTTCAAAGACAGTATTCTTCAAAACAAAAGTGTGTTTGAAATTGCTTAACTAAACCTTCAATGTGTGAAGAACAAATTGGTATTACAGTGACATTTGGAAACTTACTCTTAATGTATTAATATTTTTGCTGACTATCTCTAAATAACATCAATTAAGGAGTTTCTATCATTATTTCAGGAAGCATTACATTATGCAAAGTTGTATACAAGAAATGAGATAATCTATAACTCCTATAATTACTTCTGAAGCAACTGCTTTTATTTTAATAATAGATCAACTGCCATATACGGCTGCAGTTGTAAACTATTGAGAAAAGGAAAGTAGACAGTCTTTAATAATTATAAAATGACCTCAGAATAAAAATATAAAAATGAGATATCAGATTATTTCCTTTAAAATAACAGTGGACTTGAGATAACCTTTTCAAGTACTCCTGTTTGAGAGGTACACTTGCTCATTTGCTCACCTCTGTGCTAACCAGGAAACCTTGTAAGTCCTGGTACAGGTCAATTATGCCATCTGTCACTTCAAATAGGGCAGCAGAGTCAGACCAAGCTATAATTTACAAAGCAAGGGCCAAAGGCAAGGCTGAGAACATGATGACTGGGAGGGTTTGGGAGGCAGATACAGTAGGCATGGGCTTAACAATTTGACCACCACTCTCATCAGTGATGCCTGCAGTAAGTAAATGATCACAAATAACACCAATACTTTTTTATTTCTATCTTTCTAAATTGCATGATGATTAAAATACACACTAGATTTTCACAGGAAGAATTTTCATAATGTTTATGCCACATATCCACACAAAAGTAATGCAATATAAGAATTATCATTTTAAAATCTTCCCAATTTTTACTGTGATCAGCAGTGACAGGAAGTTTTCTACATAATATAATTAGGCCATACCTTTGAATTTTCCTAACATTTGCCCGTTTCAAAGGGATGTATCAGAACATAGAAAGATAGCAAAGGACTATTTCCTCAGGTTATTGTTTACACTTTATTAAAATTTATATTTCCCCCCAGCGTAATGTGTAATATCTTTTAAGTTGGGTCTTAAATCTTTCTAGACATATGGGACTGTTTTATTTGGTAGCTTATCAAAATGCCAAGAGTCTCCGTGAGGTGTGCTGGATAGCACCAATGAAGATTTTGTAGCTTCATGCCCCTGCTTAATTAAAGGTTATAACTTAAATCATTTGAGTGTTTTTGATAGTTCTAATATTTTAGGACACACATTTAAAAGAAAACAAAATAATAAGGTTTTAAAGAATATTTTCAAATATACATACCTGGGAAGGAACATTTTTGGGAGGTTCTATTCGAATGCTTGGATCCCATTCACCAGGAGGGAGAACAGTAACCTGATCCAGAAATTCATCAATTCCTGATACCAAGTCATTACGATCTTTAGCTTTGTAAGCAACATCATGAAATACCTTTAGAAAGAACAGAAATATCATATGTAGCTAAGAAACAATGATAAAATCCTGACATCTTCAGTGATTTTATCCTGGGTAGCTCACGTGTAATTATAACAATTTGAAGAACGAGGCAGCTCTGACAATAAGAAGGTTTGCAATGTGCAGTATTATAATTTAGTTTCATCAATACTGTTTTTCTTTTTTCTTTTTTTTTTTTTTAATTATAGATAAAAATATGCACCATAGATGTGGCCCAACCCATCACCGTCCCTCCACCCAAACCTCCCCCCTCCCTTCCCCTTCCTTGGTCCTTTCCTCATAGTCTTGTGGTATAGTTGGGTTACAGCCTTCATGTGAAAGCTATAGTTTAGCTTCGTAGTAGGGCTGAGTACATTGGATACTTTTTCTTCCATTCCTGGGATACTTTGCTAAGAAGAATATGTTCCAGCTCCATCCATGTAAACATGAAAGAGGTAAAGTCTCCATCTTTCTTTAAGGCTGCATAGTATTCCATGGTTTACATGTACCACAATTTGCTAGTCCATTTGTGAGTGGATGGGCGCTTGGGCTTCTTCCATGACTTAGCAATTATGAATTGGGCTAGATTTGGCATTTTTAAAGGGGATTTTCCATAAAGTGCAGTTTGGCAAAGCCATCATTTTCACACCTAACACCAAGTCGGACACTGTCCTGAGATGCACCGGCTTCAATTGCTGCAAATGACCTCCCTGCCAAGTCCCCATGCACACAAACCTGGGTTTCTAATCCTTCTATTGGTGTCTCCCGTTTTCCCTCTCAAGCTAAGCAGCGGCTATTAGGATGGGAAAAGTAGCAGAACCTACTTCAATTTCTATCTCACCTCTCAGGTTATGTGAACAGATTATGAAACTGAATCTCAGAGGAAGAGTTTTGATCATGTTATCCACTAAAGCACGAGGAAATCTGAAGACTGTATTTAAAAGTAAAGGCTATGATATTAAAACAAATATCTAGGTTGGGCATGGTGGCCCTTGTAATCCCAGCACTCTGGGAGTGGCAGGGTGACATGAGGCCAGGAGTTGGGTTTTTTTTGTTTTTTGTTGTTTTCTTTTTCAGTGTAACAAAGAGAAATTTTATTTAAGAACAAAGGGAAACTTGGGAGCACTACCAAAGAGAGTTGGAAGTGTGAAGTGTGTCCATCTCATGACAGAGCCAAGGAGATCGAAGCTGCAACAGGCTGCCCTCTACTTCCCCAGACTCCATCCTTTGTCCCTTTGTCCCTACAGACTTGCCTTTGTGGGAGTCCACCAGTCCGTGGCATGTTCACCGTCTCCTATCCTACAGGGCAGTCTGGCCATGCAGGAAAATGCCGGGCACCTGTCAGCTGTATGACAGTCCTATTGCTGCGTTAACAAATTACCACAGACTTATTCTCTTACAGTGCTGCAGGGCAGAGCGCAACGTGGGTCTCACTAAGCTAAAACCAAGATGTCAGCTGGCTGTGTCTCCTCCAGAGGAGCCTGTTTCCTTCCTTTTCCAGTCTCCAGGGGCTGCCCTCATTCCTTGGCACACGGGTCCTTCCTCCCTTTCAAAGTCAGCGACAGTAACGCCCTCAACTGTCTCTCAGTCTGCCTTGATTCTCCTCCCCACGACTCCGTGCAGCGACCTTAGGTCAGCTGGTTAGCAGCCTTAATCCCACCTGCAGCCTTCATCTCCCCTCGCCTCTAATGTAACACATTCATGGGTTCTGAGATTAGAAGACACGGACCTCTCTGGGGTGGAGAAGGGGCAGTGCTGCTTTTATTTTCTGGGGAAACTGAATAAAGGACACAAAGGGACAAAGTACTGTCCCTACAGTCTAGTTTTCAAGAGGAAAATTGGACTACATTTTCTAGAGTTGTTCATGTTTGTCCCTGACAAATCATGCTAAAATTATCATTTCAATTTCTGGACTGGAGACCTCCCTAACTAGATCATGACTCAGATCCTTTTTGATGACTAAGGGCGTATCTCCTAATCTCACTCTTATTTAGGCTGTTCTCCAACTCTGGAGCTCAAGTAACTCACCTGCCTCAGCTTCCCAGAGTGCTAAGATTATAGGAGTAAGCCACTGCACCCAGGCCATTGTAAGGTTTTAATAAAGTAATGTTTTATATTAATATAAAGTAAAATGAAAAAATGGGGGAAACTCTAAAATGGAGAATAACAAAAATACTGAACTATATTCCAAATGAATATTAACCTCACTGATGTGGGGGGGGGTGTCTTTTTTTTTTTTGCAGTTTTTGGCTGGAGCTGGGTTTGAACCTGCCACCTCCAGTATATGGGGCCAGCATCCTACTCCTTTGAGCCACAGGCACTGCCCTGGAATCTTTTTTTGTGTGACGTTTTTTGTAACAGCGTTTAGCGGGTTATTGTGATGGGTGCCGATAGTCCCAGCTATTTGGGCAGCTGAGGCAAAAGGACCATTTGAGCCCAAGAGTTTGAGGTTGCTGTGAGCTATGACACCATGGTACTCTACCCAGGGTGACAGATTGAGACTCTGTCCCAAATTAAAAAAAAAAAAAAAAAAAAAAAAATGTTTATTGTTTTAGACTTAAAACACAATACAATTTATGCAAATTTTACAATTCAATGGTTTCAGTGTATTTATGAAGTTGTGCAAATATCCCTGCAACCTATTTTGTTAGATTTTTTTTTTTTTTTTAAGAGACAGGGTCTCACTCTGTTGCCCAGGCTGGGGTGTAGTGGCACAATCATAGCTCACTACAGTGTCAAACCCCTAGGTTCAAGCACTCCTCCTACCTCAACTTCCCAGATAGCTGTGACTATAATCTATCCTAATTTTTCTATTTTTAGTAGGTACAGGGCCTGGCTCTTGCTCAGGCTGGTATTGAACTCCTGAGCTCAAGGGATCCTCTTGCCTTGGCCTCCCAGAGTGCTGGGATTACAAGCCTGAGCCATTGCACCCAGCCCCTCATTATTTTTAAGCCCTCCCAGCAGACAGGAGATATATCTGTCTGTATCTATTTCTATTCCTGTATATCAACTTATACTGTCAAATAAAACCACGAGTTTATAGTAATACGCGTATGGTCACAAGGTAAGGGCATCTGGCACACCTTTGGGTGTGGGGCACAACCATGAGAGGGACTCTACCTAACAAATGCAAACATTGTAACTGAGTTGTTTGTACCCACATGTTAACCTGAAATAAAAATAAATAAGTAAATAAATAAATAAATAGAAAAATTAGCCGGGTGTCATGGTGGACAGCTGTAGTTGGGGAAGTTGAGGAAGGAGGACCCCTGAAATCCGAGAGTTTGAGGTTGCTGTGAGCTTAAAAAGAGAGAGAGAGAGATGGCTCGGTGCCTTTGCTCAGTGGTTAGGGTGCTGGCCATATGCACCAGGGCTAGTGGGTTCAAACCTGGCCAGGGCCTGCTAAACAACAATGACAATAACAACAACAAAAATAGCTGGGCATTGTGGCAGGCGCCTATAGTCCCAGCTACTTGGTAGGCTGAGGCAAGAGAATTGCTTAAGCCCAAGTGTTTGAAGTTGCTGTGAGCTGTGATATCAGCACTCTACCAAGGGCGACATAGGGAGACTGTCTCAAAAAAAAAAAACAAACCTTGGCCAATACCCACCAGCCCCCCGGGCTGGTGTCTCATTATCAACTATTTGGAAGTGCACAGCAGTGTGTCCTGGCCTTACAACATCTGTTCTCACCTATGGCCTCTTGCTCAAGAAACACTAGAAGACAGACAGTGAGTGGTGGTGTTCACCAAAGTAAGTAACTATTGTGCTTCCGCCCTTTACATTTTCTGAAGGGTGAAGCCATTATATTTGAATTTGGGGATGAAAATAGGAGGTTGCAGAGATAACAGACTAAGGTGCTGCTAAACTTACAGATACTTTTGCAAGTTTCTTTACTCATCCTGTGTAGACAAGCCAGGCTAGACAAGGAATCCATTGTCTAGCATAGCCACTGGCACCTAGTAGGTGCTTGGTAAACATCGGAATGACTTTATTTTTGAGACAGGGTCTCACTCTGTCACTCTAGCTGGAGCACAGTGGTGCAAACATAGTTCACTATGACCTTAAACTCTCCAGCTTAAGCAATCCTTCCACCTCAGCTCCCCAAGTAGCAAGGACCATAGCACCAGACGGGACTGATTTTTAGAATTTTTGTAAAGACAGGGTCTATGTTGCCCAGGCTGGTCATGAATGCCCGGAATGAGTGATCTTTCAACCTCCAGCCTCAACCTTCCAAAGCACAGGATTATAAATTTAAGCCACTATGCCCTGAATTATTTTATAATGCCCTACACATTCTGCAGAATTGGAGTGATCATTCTGCCATTATCTGTAAATGGGAAAGCATTTTTCCCTATGTGGCTCTGTTAAAGAAACTGTGGTCTTACTTTTGTGGAAGAAATCCTGAGGTTCCCAGTGATCCCAAATGCTGAGTGACATGAGACTGAATAAAGGAATCAGGATTTGTGCTCGATTTTACTCTATATTGATAGGATTGGATTATTATTTCTTCCCTCTCTATAATTTTCTCTTAGCCTCTTCTCTCCCTCCCCCTAAATGAAAGATTCTGTAGTAAAAAGGGTCAAGGAAAGAAATTGTTTACTTCAATAGAGCAAACAGACCTGTCAAGCAAATGAAGACAGAACCCATAATCAAGAGCATGTTGGGAGAGGATAAATGAATTTGTTTTGTTTTTTGCAGTTTTTGGCAGGGGCTGGGTTTGAACCTGCCACCTCTGGCATATGGGGTCGGGGCCCTACTCCTTTGAGCCAGAGGTGCCACCCTAAATGAATTTGTTTTAATGATTCTCAGCAACCACATTTATCACCTGTTGTTACCAGAGAGAAAAATGTCATCAGACAACCAGTGGTTAGCAGATGAGGATGAAGGCCAGCTATCTCGACTGATCAGGAAATTGAAAGACTCCCCGTTTGTCCTATAGGTAAGTACAAGCCTTGACCGGCTACTAGAAAAATGTAGTTAACACAATAATGGCTTACCCAGTATCTTCAAGGATTGAAATGTTTCATATTATCGAGTTTTTTCAGATAATTGAAGCTAACTTCCTCTAAGCATAAGTTGGACTTTCAGAATAGTTTCTAGTACACAGTAAGTCCCTGATAGCTAGCTTATTATTTGAAGCATCAAGTTTTATTGTTTTATCCAGTTTTGTTAGAGGTCTATCTACAATTATTAGTTCCCAGCCAATCAAATGGAATTGAATGAACGGACTTTAATTTTTCTGTGATGACTCAGGGTTAGCAGCAACAGCAGCAGCAGTTTTTATTACATGTAAAGTCTGTTAGGGATTATAGAGGTGGATGTGTCTTTCTCTTGTAATTCCAACATCTAAGTTCTTATGTCTGCTATTTATAGATTTCTCTGTTTCTTCCAGTACTACTGGGTACCATCAAAAACTTCTGCTTCTAATGTTCTGTGGCACCAGAAGATAGATACCCAGGGTTGAAAGAACTGTGAGTTCATTCAGAGTCCAGCTCTGCATGAAAGCCTGGGCTAGCTGTACACCAGACCATGAACTTGGTGTTCATTTTGGCTGCTCAGTGGCCCTTTATGTTGGGTTCTGGTGCGTTCCAAATTTTGAAGTTGATAGTTAAGTAAATGCTGTACTGAAGAAGTGGTATTATAATTAGATTGGGAACCTTAGTCTCACGCTACTTTCCCCACACATTTTTAGTATATTTTAAACAAGTAGTGTGCCGGGAGCCGAAAACCTAAGAATAAGCTTATCAGGAATATTCACAGCTGGTTTAACAGGAATAGTCACAGCTGGAAAGCATTTAAGGGCGAGTAGGGCATTTTTACCCTTGGCTCTAGGAACTTGGTTCCAGACACTAAAAACATCACACCTGTTATCAGAAAACCCCCACCCTAAACTCACCCGCAGGCCTATTCCCCTCTGCCTGATCAAAATCCTGTCTTGCTCCCGGTTCTTCGTGTTTCTTGTTCCTTTCTTTCACTCTTTCAGCTCCATATCCTAGGTCCCTGCTGAACTAGTCCCGCGGGCCGGGGCAGTAGTGTACATGAATTAAAATAAAAAACACCATGATATCTAAGCACCAGTATCGTGTCTTAAAATCTGAACTTTCTTTCTTCTCCATACATGCTTAAACTACCCTGAGCATTTTTATTGTATACTGCAGCCAAGATTCTTTTCTTGTGTACCTTTTGTCTGGAAACTGTTAAAATAATGTACTTAAATGATACAAATTTTTTTAAAGGTGTGCCAGGTGTTCCAACTGCAACTCTATCAACTTATTAAGTATCATTATTCACATATCAAAAAGAGCCAACTTTTCCTTTTTGGTAATATTGTTTCATTTAGGCGAGGCACAGTGGCTCACACCTGTAATCCTAGCACTCTGGGAGGCCAAAGTAAGAGGATCACTTGAGGTCAGAGGTTCAAGGCCAGCCTGAGCAAGAGTAAGACCCAGCTCTACTGAAAATAGAAAAATTAGCTGGCTCAGCGCCTGTGGCTCAAGCGGCCAAGGCACCAGCAACATACACCTGAGCTGGCTGGTTTGAATCCAGCCCGGGCCCACCAAACAACAATGATGGCTGCAAGCAAAAAATAGCTGGGGATTGTGGCTGGCGCCTGTAGTCCCAGCTGCTCGGGAGGCGGAGGCAGGAGACTCCCTTGAGCCCAGGAGTTGGAGGTTGCTGTGAGCTGTGATGCCTAGGGCGACAGCTTGAGGCTCTGTCTCAAAAAAAAAAAAAAAAAAAAAAGAAAAGAAAAATTAGCCTAACATCTTGGTGGGTACCTATGGTCCCAGCTACTAAGGGAGGAGGATGGTGTAGGATAATATTTAAAAATAAACATATCCTACATCAAGCACACAAAGTGAATTCAGTGTGAGTTTAAAATGACTTGTTTTTCTTCCAGAGGCTTAGGAAGT
>CAUYPK010085514.1:0-11042 GCA_963574355.1 Loris lydekkerianus | reverse complement strand
ATATCTCAAAGTAGTTTTGATTTGCATTTCTCTGATGATTAAGGATGATGAGTATTTTTTCATATGTCTGTAGGCCGTGTGCCTGTCTTCTTCAGAGAAGTTTCTCTTTAAGTCTCTTGCCCACTCAGAGGTGGGATCACTTGTTCTTTTCTTGCTAATATGTTTGAGTTCTCTGTGGATTCTTCATCCATAGGTTTTCAATTGACAGTGTCCAGATCCATCAGAGGAATCACTATAGCAGACACAGCCTTATTAATTGTGTTTCTTAAATAATAAAACTTGAAGTTTGGAATTATTCCTCAATCTGTGGGTTGCAGAATGGATGTGATAATAAGCATGAAAACAACATTAATCTTATACATCTCCATCAGAGTGCATGGGTGCCTTGTCAATGAGCAGTAACATTTTGCAAGGAATCTTTTTTTCTGAGCAGTAGGTCTCAAAACAGGCTTAAAATATTCGGTGAATTATGCTGTAAACAGATGTGCTGTCACCCAGGCATTATTTTTACATTTATAGAGCACAGGCAGGGCGAATTTAACATAGCTCTTAAAGGCCCTAGGATTTTCAGAATAATAAATGAGTATAGTTATTGTCTTGACCTTAAAGTCAACTTCTGTATTCATCCCTAACAAGAGAATCAGCCTGTTCTTTGAAGCTTGGAAGGCAGGTATTAACTTCTCCTCTGGAGCTATGGAAGTCCTAGATGGCATCTTCTTCCTTTAGAAGGTTGTTTGATCTACACTGAAAATCTGTAGTTTAGTGCAGCCCCTTCCATTACCCATCTTAGCTCATGTTCTGGAAAGCTTGCCCCAGCTTCCACACGAGCCCTGGCTGCTTACACACATATGCTACAGAGACAGTGTCTTTCCTGAAACCTGTGAACCCACCTCTGCTAGCTTCAGGCTTGTCTTCTGCAGCCCCCTCACCTCTCTCTCAGCCTTTGCAGAACTGAAGAGAGTCAGGCTCTGGATTAGACTTTGGCTTAAGAGAATGTTGTGGCTGCCATGATCTTCTCTCTAGACCACTCAAATTCTCTCCAAAGCATCAATAAGGTTGTTTCGCTTTCTTCTCATGTGTATGTTCACTGAATTAGCACTTCTAATTTCCTGCAAGAACTTTTTCTTTGCATCCACAACTTAGCTAACTGATTGTCACATAGGAAGCCTAGCTTTCAGCCTGCCTTGACTTTCGACATGCCTTCCTCACTAAGCTTCATCTCTTCTAGCTTTGGTTTAAAGTTAGACACATGTGACCCTTCCTTTCACTTGAACACTTAGACTCTAAGTCTTACAGGCTCCTGTAGAGTCATGAATTGTCCTAATTTCAATGTTGCTGAGTCTTAGGGAACAGAGAGGCCTAGGAGAGGAAGAGAAACAGAGGAATGGCCAGTCACCGGAGCAGTCACAACACAGGCAGCACGGATCAATTGCTCATTTTCAGTAGTATTCCTGATGCCTCAAAAGAATTACAATAGTGACACTAAAGATCACTGGCCACAGATCACCATAACAGATACAATAATAATGAAGTCTGAAATGTTGTGAGAATTATCAAAATGTGACACAGAGACACGCAGAGAGCATGTGCTGTTTGATAAATGGCACCAACCTACTCGCTCAATGCAGAGTTTCCACAAACCTTCAATTTATAAAAAATGCAACATCTGCATAGTGCTATATGAAAAACTGTAAAATGAGGGGTACTTGTATGATCTGTGTTTTACAATGATCTTGACAATTTTTTTAAAAAATGTACTAAAATTTGTCCTTTATCATAAGCTTGAATTTTTTGTTTGTTTTACAGCGATCATTCAGAGCAGCATAAGCTTGAATTTATAAATAAAACATGCATATTAGAACACATATTTTGTTTGACTCAAGTGTATGAGTTGCAGCCATTGCCAGGGGAACCAGTGTAATTAAGTTTCATTATGCAGAAACGTCCCATCACCCATGCTAATGAATACGGGACGAGAAGGGCCAGCTACTTCTGGACATTCTTCCCACGTGGCCAGACAAAAACTCTAAGTTACTTTTAATGGCAGAACAACACTTTGGTCTATCTCTCTAATGTGGAAGAAACCCAGTCTACAGGCATTTCTGTTTTTTTCTCCTTTTCCCCATTTAAGAACAGTGAAGCTATAACCAAGTAAATAAAAATAATACACTGTCTTCCATTCCCCAAGCAAACCATCACCCCCAGTATTTCTACAGCTGAGAGAGGAGGGAGTTAACTGAAAAACCACAGATCCAAACCCAGTACCCATGTAGGAGGAAAATCCTGGACTCTGCTCTTCACTGGAGTGGTTCTCAAAGGTGGATCCTCAGCCCAGAAACACTGGCAACCCCCAGAATCTCATCAGAGGCTCTGAGTGGGCTGGGTAATGCCTGTGTATGGACGCCCTGCTGAAGTCTGAGAACCCGGCTGTGTGTAAGTGCTGCCGGGAAAGGAGTGCAGGGATCCAGACCTGAAACACGCATGAAAACCAAACAGCATGAATTGGGAAATACACAATAAATAAATAAGTGCATATAAGGAACAGAGAACTAGGTCAGTAGAACACTGTTATGGGTGCATATTTTCTTTTAGGTTTATTTCTGAAGCGCACCTAATCTACTCAATGCGGATAGGAAACCAGTTAACAATCTAATTCATGCCACATAGGAAAAAAATCCATTTCAATTCCTTGGAGGGACAAGGAATGAGGGAGGGGCGTCAGGGGGGCTTGGTGCGCTCCCACTGAATGGGCACAATGTGGGGTGTATGGCACACCTTTGGTGAGGGTATAACTACAGGAGGGACGCTACCTACCAAATGCAAATGTTGCAACTTGGTTCTTCGTACCCTCACATCAACCTGAAATAGAATTTTAAAAAAGAGCACCTGATTAATGTTCATATTTTGTTGCTGTTTTAACTAAAATAAATTTTTATTAAATTTTTTTAAGAAAAGACCGGGTATGTTGTTTTAAACCCGTTTCACACCCAGATCTCTGGGAGTCTGAGGTGAGAGAATCACTTGAGGTCAGGAGTTCAAGATCAGCCTACACAACATACTGAGACCACCCCCATGTCTACAAAAAAAATTAAAAATATTAGTGGGGCATGGTGGCGCATGCCTGTGGTCCCAGTTGCTCTCCGCAGGCTGAGGTAGAAGGATCATTTGTTCCCAGGAGAGTTTTTTGTTTGTTTTGTTGTTTTTTTCAGACAGAGTCTCACTTTGTCACCCTTGGTAGAGTGCCATGGTGTCACAGCTCACAGCAACCTCAAACCCTTGGGCTCAAGTGATCCTCTTGTCTCAACCTCACAAGTAGCTGGAAGGATAGAAGCCCACCACATCACCTGGCTGTATTTTAGAGACAGGATCTTGCTCTGATCTCAGACTCATGAGCTTAAAGCAATCCACCCACCTCGGCCTCCAAGAGTGCTAGGATTATAGGTGTGAGTCACTGTGCCTGGTCAAGCTCAAGAGTTTGAAGTTGCAGTGAGGTATGATGATGCCACTGCCCTCTAGCCTGGGTGGCAGAGCAAGACCCTGTCTCTAAATTAAAAAAAAAAAAAAAAAATATATATATATATAAAAATATATATACATACATACATACATATATATTAAGAGAACTTTCTGAACACCATGTAGATAAATCTTATGTAAAGGCTTTAAGTGTATTATTCTATTGAAAGCTCACAATAACTCCACGAAGCAGGCACAATTATCTCCATTTTACAGATGAGAAAACAGATTTAAGAGGTTGAAGAATCTCATATGTAGTGACACAGCTGAAAGAGCGTCGTAAACTTGAACTCAAAACCTGATCTACATGACCCAGTGCCTGGTCGAGCCTCCCCAGCACCCAGAGCTCCCTATCGGGTGGATCCCCCCAGACGAGGAGCTTAGGACAGCCTCACAGCCTTGCATCTTAACCCAGAACCATCTGGTACTCCTCCTGCTCCTTTGCCACTTGAATACAATCTGCTTCCACTGGCCATGCCCGGTTTCTACTGACAACCCCTACCTTATACTTCCCCCTTCAAACCACGCTTCATTCTGCCAGCAAATGAGTTTTCCATAAACATGACCTTCAACCTGCCACAGCCCAGTTTAAAGCCACCTAACGGTGCGCCCTCTTTTCTTCACGTCCTCCTTTGAGTCTCACTCTGCACTCGTGGACATGAAGTCCTACCCTGCTCTCCCTGACAACAAACCTGCATCTGTGACCATTCCCATCTCAAGCACATTCCCTCCTCCCTAAACCAGTCTCTTCCTAGTCTTGAGAACATTCGATGGCCATGGGCCTTCTTTCTTCCACTCCTATTGATCTTCTGGACTGGAACATTCTTCCCTCTCTCCTCCTCCCATTCTAATTCTCCCCTCATCTCCTCTTAGCCAGAGTCCACGTCAATGTCCCCATGTCCTTCTCCTCTGGGCTCCTTAGGCTCTTGCTACATGCTGCAGAGCTCTCTTGGTTTTAATGAACAAGGACCCCATTGGCAAAACATTTATGCATGTGCATTCATAAACTGTGGAGATGTGCAATCTAATGGACGTTGTACATGCACATGACAAAGCATCACAAAGATGGAAATTAAAAGTAGACGAAAAACGAACATTGGTGGTTCTGGTACTTTCTCCTTTTACCTCAAAAGATCATCCTGAGTGCAAACCAACCCCATGCTGTGTAGACTCCAAGCCCCAATCATTGTGTTGCCTCTCCACCTTGTGCTACCAGCTGTCCCTCTTCAATCTGTTATGTGTCCTTAGCTTATTTTCTTAAAAAAATATACTGTACATCCCTAAGGGAATGAACTCTGTTTCCAGTGACTACATTGGAGTGCCACAGAGTAAGTGTCCAGTTATTACTGACATCATTCTATCCATGTCTGTGGTGCCCAGCAGACAGGTGGGGGCTTTGAGGCTGTATGCCTTAAAGGGCTGGTCATTATACACAAGGACAGTAGTGAGTTTATCTAAGCTCAAAGGAAAGCCAGGCAGTTACATGTGGTATAACTCGGCCAGATCCCATAAAATTTTAGATTTCCAAAAGAATAATCTGCCATGCAGCCCAAGAGAGAGAAAGTTCCACCAAGTTTTGGCGAGTTAAGAATGCTGTGGCTTTTTTATTTTCCTAACTATCTCCCGTCCTTCCCCTTAGCCCTGTATGGATGTTCCTGGGTACCTAGAAGTCACAAAGCACTCCTTGAATCATCTTGAAGTCACATAGCATCTCCCTTGAAGCAAGGGAGACACCATGCACTTTGGCCAACATCTAGGAGCCTATCACAACACCTGGCTATATTTTAGAGACAGGATCTTGCTCTTACTCAGGCTGATCTCAGACTCATGAGCTTAAGCAATCCACCCACCTCGACCTCCAAGGGTGTTAGGATTACAGGTGTGGGTCACTATGTCTGGTCAAGCTCAGGAGTTTGAAGTTGCAGTGAGCAATGATGCCAGTGCATCTATGATGATGCCACTGCACTCTAGCCTGGGCAGCAGAGCAAGACCCTGTCTCTAAATTAAAAAAAAAAAGCACACACAACAATGTTCAGAGGTCACCTCTCCTCTCTAATAAAAGTTGGGTCCATTGCTGCTCAGAATCCTGGCCTCCACTAGGAGTCCAGAGAATCCTATCGCTCAGCTACGCTTTGCTTCCTTTATCTTAAAGGTCGTTTAGTCTTACGTCCTTTATCTTAAGGTCTTTAAATGAGCTCCTATGTTATTCAAAACTCCCGAAACATGTCTCATTTTTTTCTGTTCTCTGCTCGTGTTTTACACCTTTGTTAATGATCTGGGAGATGGAGGAAGCTGCGCGTAAGTGAGATTTGCCAATGCTGACAAGTTAGATAGTGGCAAAGGGTTCAAAATGAGGATGGGAAGATGGGAAGAAAATAAAAAGTCACACTATTCTTAATAAATAATGAGAAAATGTCTAGCTGCTGCCACGAGTGACTCATCTGAAGCATTAACACCTGAACTTGGACATGCACTAGTCCTGGCAGGGAGGATGAAACTCCTCAGCAAGTATCCCTTAGTGGACTGCCAGGCAGGCTGCCCGGTTCCTCTTTTATTGAAAGACAGGTGAAAGAACATTACTGACCCACGCTGTGGTCTTGCATGCAATTTTGGAAAGCAGAGGCTAGCCAGGAAGGAGCCCTCTCCTGGGCCCAGAGAACAGGCCTGGCAGTGACGCACACAGGGGGAGCCTGCCCCGGTTTCCTGCAGTCAGTCCAACGTCCTGCTAAGACTCAGCAGGCCTGGCTGCACCTGTAGGAGGGGGAAGCTCAGCGGTCAAGACCAACTTGGGGACCAGGGTGTGCAGTGAGGTTGCAGGTGTCTGCTTTTCAACTTGGGCTTATGAAGGTCTACGGGGACCATCCTCATCATTTTTTTTCCTGCCATCTTCCCTGTGATTGCTTAGCAAGCAGCTAGCATGTGCCGAAACTGTTCTCTCTCCTCCCTGGAATCCCCAGGCTAAGCTGGTATTAGAATACTATTCTCCCACAGGGAAAATATGCTAGGAAGGATTAAATAATTTGCCCAGATCCTCGCAGCGGCTATCGTCACAGCCTTTCCCACACCACGGTGCTGCTTCCCACCCGCACTAGTGGCTGCTGATCTTTACACAGTCACCATAATTTAACATCTACGCACCTGCATCCTTCCACCTGCTGGCCAAAAGCCTCCAATTTCTAAATTCACAGTCTTTCAAGTTTTGCTGCCTCCCCTGCTGTTGCTGTTACAATCCAGGCCCTTCTGGTGATCAGTAGCCTCTCTCAGAAATCTGCGGCAGGAGCAACCCTGAGGGCATTTTCCTGAAAGGCCACCTCCCTGCCCTCCACCCGCCCCCACCCCAGGCAGAATGAGTGTCCAAGGGAGGAACGTTTTTCTCTTTTCTTCAATTGCATGCCAAATCCAGGGCTCCAATATTCACAAAGTCCATTAGCTAAACTTCAACACAAGGGTAGAAACAAGTTTCAATTGATACTTGCATTTTTATTTGCTATTTCTATCTCAGAGTTCTGCAACTGCAACTGAAGACTCCAGTCTTGACAGAGGACTAAGTTTGTGAGATGTGGGAGGTGGGAAAAAATAGATAATCTAACTCTCAGAAAAGAATGGAAGGAAAATAACTTCCTTTTCCAAGCACCTTTCCCACCTACACTTCAAGTCAAGTAGAATGTTACCAAATATCTTTTCCTAAAATATGTCCTTTGAATTCTGTGAAATAGTAATATTTTAAAGAGTATAAAGAGCTAAACGAAAAATCTAGATTTATTCTGGGAGAGCGGTTCTCAAAGTGTAGTTGTGAAAATGCTGGGCGGTAGCTGAGACCCCTCAGGAGGCCTACAAAGTGACGACTATTTTCACAGCAAAACCAAGTCGTTATTGCCTTCTTTTTATTCTTATTCTGAGTACATAGCAAAGTATCCATAGAAAACATGACATAATGATGCTGTTGTTGTGACAATTGATATTCTCAAGTTTCTTACTTGTATTCTCTAATATGATCAATATAGTTATAATCCATATAAACAGAGGGTCTTTGAGGGCCCCAGTAATTTTTGAGAGTGTGTCTTGGTCTACTGAGACTGCTATAATAAATTACCAGAGACTGTGTGACTTAGAAACAGTAAATGACTATTTCTTACAGTTCTGGATACTGGGAAGTCCAAGATCAAGGTCCCAGCAGATCTGGTGTCTGCTAAGGGCCTGTTCCTCATAGCTGACAGAGGGCTGCCCAACCTCTCTTTGATAAGGACACTACTCCCATGCAGGAGGGCTCCACTCCCATGATCTAATTACCCCCCACCCCCCACCAGGACCACACCTCCGAACATCATTACATAGAGTGTTAGAATTTCAACATATGAATGAGGAAGAGCAAAAACATGCAGATGATAGTGGAATCTAAAAAAGATCAGGAAAATAAAAAGTCTGCAAGCTACTGACCCAAAATACACTTGCTGATTTGAAATTAGCTCCCCATGAGATACTCAGAAAGAAGGCACTGTGTCACTAGCATGGTGGTGATAACGGTAATAAGAGGGAAAGCAACGTGAATGAGCTCAGTATTGCCACAGGCTGCTCTGAGCACAGCAGGCCAGGAGACACATCTGGCAAGCTCTTTGCACGCACAGTAGCAAACTGAAGGGAAGGAAGTGAAAGAGCGATGGTCTATTCACGATCTGAACACTCATTCAGAGTTAATACTCAGCAGAACAGGGAATTCAAATGAAAATTGGTCTGCACACACACTGGGTTTCCCGACTGGCTTATTGCATCATGCCGGGTACCTGGAGAGCATCTGAGGCACTGGCAATCCGCAGAGTTTGTGTTCTTTGAAGAGTACAGAAAAGAAATCAGAGACAAAAGCCACGTCTGCCTGGCACTGCCTCTTCTTTGCATCCAAATGACAGATGTGGAGGCACGATGGCTTTGTAGAGAGCCCACCTGCTCTATCTTACCAAGGATGGCACTCCTCAAGCAAGCGATTGCTTTCAGTGTCAAAGTTGCCTCATTTCATGTTGTGCAAAAGCAGTCTGATTGGTTATTCTGAGTGTTCTGAGTGCTATCAAACCTAACAATATCACATTTGGTGGTTATGTTTGCAGCCAAAGTTGCAATCATCTGACGAAATCAGAAGTAGCCCTGATGTCCACTGCTTCAAAACTTTGGGACACTAAGAGAGGAATGAAGTCAAAGTCAAGTTCTCTGAAAACTATCTACCCGTACTGATCAGTGTACTTAATACTAGAAGCTTTATACAAAGCCCTAAACTCCAATAGAATGGGGGAAACCTTAACATCACTCTAAACAGTCATGCAATATCAGAAAGTGTTTTACGTGGAATGAAATTTCAAGTACTCAGACATTCCAAGTACTCCTGGTTGGCTATGAGTTCTCATAAATCACTGGTGGAGGGAAAAGGGGACCCCCCCCTCCAAAAAAAAAAAACCCTTAGCACAATCTACCCTGCTACTTTCAAACAAGCCCAACCAGAGGTTGCACAAGACTGTGCAACTGGGCTGAACACTTAAAATAGTTCAGCAGGCAAGTTTTGTGTTATCTATATTACACCACAATAAAAAAAGATTAGGGAGGATTCTCAAGTTTTAGCAAAGGAAAATTACCTTTCCAACCCTGCTCTTGGCTGCCTAAATCAAGACAACGTTCAGAGTTGGGCAAGCTGAAGGTGCCTACGTTTGATATGGCCTGATCTCAGCAAGCAAGAATTCATACTTGGGCAATAAAATGGATATATCTCTGTACTTTGGACATGAAGATTATTTTAATCACTGTGTCTGTAGGTGTTCTAAAAACAATCAAATTATGAATGACAGACTTTTGTCCTGGATTGTCCTTGGGGAGCTAACCAAGCCTAACAGTTTGTAAGACTAATATTATACTCAGCTTTCGTGCTTGACTACAACACTGGTGTGGCTGCCTGGACGGCTTGGACTCACATCAGATCTTACTTTGCAGAGTCAGTATCCCAGCAGTCAAGCCCTTGAGAAATACGATCTGAGAATTATGGCTATGATTGCTGTTGCACTTCTTAAAGAAATAGCAATATGTTCATAATACGTATTTTCTTTAAAAAAAACAAAACAAAACAAAACAATTCTGTACCTTCTACATTAACAATGCTTATGAAGCGAAAATAATAGGGGTTACCAAGCAGTACATAGAGTAAGATTCTATTTGTATATATGCATAAGATTGTCAGAAATGTAAGACAGCTCATTTGATAAAGGTTAGATAATCTGGGTATAGGGAGATAGAAAGCTGTGGACAAAGACACAGATTTGTTTCAAATTAAAAATAGAACTTAATAAATAGCACATAATGACCTTTACTATAAAATGATTCTATACATCCAAACTTAGTCTGCCAAGGATAAACCAGCCAACAAAATAGAACATTAATTATGTTCCAAAGTTCTAACTAAAATAGGTATAGGTTAGAGTCACTAAATTAAGGTGTAATTTTATGTACAAAAGCCTTTTCAAAACTCAGTAAAGCAGGCAACTAACTCATGCCCCGAGAAATACAGGAAAGTATTGGCATTACCAAGCACGAGTCATACTTCAATATCAGTTCAAAGGCTAGTCATACGTGTGTGTAACTTTTTATAAAAAATAAAAATAACAGTAGCAACAGCCAGAATACGGTATATGTTGGCATTAAGAAAACACTCAACTATTTTGCCCAATTCTAAGGTAAATAATTACAGATCCAAATCGTGCTTATCAGTGTATTATTTGAAAAGCTATTTCGGCCTAACAGGATGCTTTAGCATAAAGGTCACAATGGTTCCTCTAAACTTTGTGCACCATAAAATAATAAGTATGTTGTAATAAACGATGGCCTGGCTATAGAAAATAACCACCAAGAGGCAAGGCAACCATAGACAGCTATGGATTAATTCATTTAAGGAATGAATTAATAAGAGCAAAAATATAGATAGTTAAAGTTAATTTAGGCAGTTGTTCTTGACATCAATCAAAAAGCTGGCAACCCTTGCATTGAATTTTGTCTATGGCAATATTTCTGATAAATATATTTTGATAATAATAAAAGCCATATTTAAAAAAAAAACAAAATAGCTCTTCTTTCTGTGTTCATTATCAGAGATTTTCCGGGTCTTTCTTGCATTTTTCCATCAAAAGAAGGGCCAGATTTGGGAGCATGTGGGAGCCATCATGTTAGGTCTGGACTAGCATCAAGAGGCAAAGGAAATGTCAAAAAACAAAATTTACTACAAGGCTGGATTGTATATACATCCCAAATCTGGCATTTTTATTTTTTTTATTTATTCTTTTTCTTTGAATTTTATTATCTTTTTTTTTAATTTTTTTTAATTGTTAAATCATAGCTGTGTACATTAGTGCAATCACCTGTACCCATTCTAAGATGCACCATAGATGTGGCCCCACACATCACCCTCCCTCCACCAAAACCTCCCCCCTCCCTTCCCCTTCCTTGGTCCTTTCCCCATAGTCTTGTGGTATAGTTGGGTTATAGCCTTCATGTGAAAG
>CAUYPK010085509.1:0-26865 GCA_963574355.1 Loris lydekkerianus | reverse complement strand
TACAACTCCCTTCACCATAGTTTCAAAGAAAATGAAATACCTAGAAATATACCTCACAAAAGAGGTGAAGGACCTCTATAAAGACAATTATGAAACCCTTAGAAAGGAAATAGCAGAGGATATTAACAAATGGTGGAACATACCATGCTCATGGCTGGGAAGAATCAACATTGTTAAAATGTCTATACTTCCCAAAGAAATCTACCGATTCAGTGACACCCCTATTAAAATACCAACATCATACTTTCAAGACTTGGAAAAAATGATTCTGCGTTTTGTATGGAACCAGAAAAAAAAACATATATGGCTAAGGCAGTTCTTAGTAATAAAAACAAAGCCGGGAACATCAGCATAGCAGACTATAGGCTGTACTACAAGGCCATAGTAGTCAAGACAGCATGGTATTGGCACAAAAATAGAGACATAGACATTTGGAATCGAATAGAAAATCAGGAAATGAAACTAACATCTTACAACCATCTAATTTTCGATGAACCAAACAAGAACATACACTGGGGGAAAGGCTTGCTATTTTATAAATGATGCTGTGAGAACTGGATATCCACATGTAAAATACCCACACCTTACTCCACCTGCAAAAACTGATTCAAGGTGGATAAAGGATTTAAATTTAAGGCACGAAACAATAAAAATCCTCCAAGAAAGCATAGGAAAAACACTGGAAGATATCAGTCCAGGGAAAGACTTCATGAAGAAGACTGCCATGGCAACTGCAACAACAAAAGTAAACAAATGGGACTTAATTAAACTCAAAAGCTTCTGTATAGCTAAGGAGACAACAACGAAAGCAAATAGACAACCTACACAATAGGAAAGGATATTTGCATAGTTTAAGTCAGACAAACACTTAATAACTAGGATCTATAGAGAACACAAATTAATCCATATGAAAAAAGCCAACAATCCCACATATCAATGTGCAAGAGACATGAATAGAAGCTTCTCTAAAGAAGATAGACGAATGACTAGCAAACATGAAAAAATGCTCATCATCCCTAATTATTACAGAAATGACAATAAAAAACACCCTGTAATACCATCTCACCCCAGTGAGAATGGCCCACATCACAAAATCTCAAAACTGCAGAAGCTGGCGTGGATGTGGAGAGAAGGGAACATTTTTACACTGCTGGTGGGAGTGCAAACTAATAGAACCTTTTGGGAAGGAAGTATGGAGAAACCTCAAAGAACTCAAGCTAGACCTCCCATTTGATCCTGTAATCCCATTATTGGGCATCTACCCAGAAGGAAAAAAATCCTTTTATCATAAGGACACTTGCAATAGACTGTTTATCGCAGCTCAATTTACAATGACCAAAAGTTGGAAACAGCCTAAATGCCTACCAACCCAGGAATGGATTAACAAGCTGTGGTATATGTACACCATGGAATACTATTCAGACATTTTAAAAAATGGAGACTTTACATCCTTCATATGAACCTGGATGGAAGTGGAACACATTATGCTTAGTAAAGCATCACAAGAATGGAGAAGCATGAATTCTATGCACTCAATTTTGATATGAGAACAATTAAGGACAATTAATGACACAGTGGGGATGGGGGGAAGGGGAGAGCAGTGAGAGAAAGACAGAGCTGAGAGAGGGAAGGAGTGATGGGGTGGGGTCTTGGTGTGTAACACAGCTTTGCAGGTCAAGACACAATTGTAAGAGGGTCTTTACCTAACAAATGCAATCAGTGTGCCCTGGTTTCTTGTACCCTCAATGAATCCCCAACAATAAAAAAAGAAAAAGAAATCACAGTGCCACCTAGTGTCTTGGCAGTACACTGCAACATACTGTCATCAAAAGCAAGGACTTCTGTTTAAAACAAAGGAGGCATGACTCAGCGCCTCAGTATACACAAAGGCTGGTGGGTTCAAACTCGGCCAAGCCAGCTAAACAACAATGACAAACACAACAAAAAATAGCTGGACATTGTAGTGGGCATTTGTAGTCCCAGCTCTTTGAGTCCAAGAGTTTGAGGTTGCTGTGAACTGTGATGTTATAGCACTCTACTGAGGGCAACATAGTGAGACTGTCTCAAAAACAACAACAACAAAAACAACAGAGGAGGCAGTGAGAAGTAAAAACGAGGACAAGGAGGTGAATAAGAAGAAAGAACACATGAGGAGGAACCAACAGAAAAATTCAGGCACATGAAAAACCAAAACAAAGCAACTCCCATAAGGGACCATGAGGCAGCTACTACAGAAGACTCCACCTATAAAGAATAAATAGACTAGACAAAAATGAATTTAAAATATATATGATAAAGACAATAAAAGGAATAAACGAGAAAATGGAAAGAAAGAACCAAAATCAGACGAGAGATACGTAGAATCAGAGCTTAAGGAAATGGAGACAATAAGGTAATGTAAAGATGCAGTAGAAAATATCAAAATTAGGTTAGACCATGGAGAAGAAAGAACCTCAGAGCTAGAGAATCAAGTTTTTTAGTAACCCATGGAGTTAAAGAAGCAGAAAAGAAGAGAGAGAAAGCAGAAAAGGCATAGAAGAGAAAGAAAGCAGAACAGGCACTTAAAGAACTATGAGAATCAATGAAGCATTCAAATATACGAATAGTAGAGATTACTGAAGGGGAAGATTGTCCCAACGAATGGAAGCCCTACTGGAGACCATCATGAAGGAAAACTTCCCAAGTTTTACTAAAGTCCCCAACACACTCCTTTTCGAAGAAGATTGAACCCCAGATCATCTTAACTCAAACAGAGCCACTCCAAGACACACTGTAATGAACCTCTCCAAAGTTAAGATGAAAGAAAAAATTCTGCAAGCAGCCAGGAGTAAGTACCAACTGATAGACAGAAGCAACGACATTAGGATGACAGCAGACTTTTCAACTGAAACATTCCAAGCCAGAAGAACATGGTCATCCACCTTCAACATTCTTTTTTCTTTTTACTTTTTTTTGCAGTTTTTGGCCAGGGCTGGGCTTGAACACACCACCTCCAGCATATGGGGCCGTTGCCCTACTCCTTTGAGCTACAGGCACTGCCCAACCTTCAACATTCTTAAACAAAACAATTTTCAGCCCAGAATTCTGTATCCTAATAAACTGAGCTTCAAAATTGATGGAGAAATCGAATCTTTCCTGGATATGTAAGCACTGAGGAAATTTGCCACAAGACCAGCTCTGCAGGAAATACTTAGACCTATTATGAACACTGACCACCACAATGGACCACAAGCAAAGCAGACACCCAGAAGCTAAAGGTCAAAACAGCTTCTATAATGGCCTAAAGGATAAAACTACACAATGGACTTTCAGAAAAAAGGATGAATAAAACTCTACCACACTGATCAATTCTCTGAATAAATATCATCACTAAAGAGGCACAGGCTGGCTGGCCAGATTAAAAAAACACAAGCCAGGGCAGCGCCTGTGGTTCAGTGGGAAAGGTGCCAGCCCCACATACCAAGGGTGGTGGGTTCAAACCCAGTCCTGGACAAACTGCAACAAAAAAATAGCCAGGCATCATGGCAGGCGCCTGTAGTTCCACCTGCCATGATGGGAGGCTGAGGCAAGAAAATCGCTTAAGCCCAAGGATTTGGAGGTTGCTGTGAGCTGTGACACCACAGCACTCTACTGAGGGTTGGTAAGTGAGACTGAGACTCTGTCTCAAAAAAAAAAAAAAAAAAAACAACCCACAAGCCATCTATATGCTGTCTCTAGGAGACACACCTAGCCTTGAGAGATAAATCAAATCTCAGGGTTAAGGGATGGAAACTAGTATTTCAAGCAAATGGAAATAAGAAGAAAGGAGAGGTTCCAATCTTTTCAGATACAAGCAGATTAAAAGCAACTCAAGTCATGCTATGATTTGGGAAAAAAATTTTTTTTAAATAAAATAAAAGTAACTCAAGTTAAGAAAAAGATGGACACTTTATCCTAGTCAAAGTAACAATGCAACAAGAAGATATTTCAATTTTAAATATTTATGCACCTAATTTAAATGCCCTCAGATTTATGAAACAGACCTTCATGGGCCTGAGCAATTAATATGATACCTCATTACACCATAATGGTCAGGGATTCTAACAAGCCTCTGACAGAACTGGAAAGATCCTCTGAACAGAAACTAAACAAAGATACAAAGGACTTGAATGTGACCCTAGAACAAATGATATTAACAGACATACACAGAACACACCATCCCAAAGCTAAGGAATATACATTTTTCTCATCAGCACTCCAAAATTGACCATTTCCTAGAATACAAATCAAACTCAGCAAAATTAAAAGAAAAGAAATTACATTCTGTATCTTCTCAGACCACAAGGCAATAAACCCACCACCTCCTCATTCAAAGGAGTAGGGCAACGGCCCCATATGCTGGAGGTGGTGGGTTCAAGCCCAGCCCCAGCCAAAAACTGGGGAAAAAAAAAATAAAATAAAAAAAGAAAAGAAAAAAGAATGTTGAAGGTGGATGACCATGTTCTTTTGGCTTGGAATGTTTCAGTGGAACTCAACTCCAACAAAAATGTTCAACCCTACACAAAGACGTGGAAATTAAACAACCTTGAGCTGAATGATATTTGGCTTCAGGAAGACATAAAATAAGAAACTGTTAAATTTCTCAGACATAACAACAATGAATATTGTTGACCATAGCAGTCTTAAGAGGGAAATTTCTCGCATCAGATGCCTACATTCAAAAAACAGAAAGAGGGCAAGAGGGCACATCAACAACCTCATAAACCAGGTTATAGAATTGGAAAAAGAAGAGCAATCTAATCCCAAATCCAGGAGAAGAAAAGAAATTACCAAGATTAAATCAGAAATGAATGAAATTGAAAACAAGGGAGCAGCACCTGTTGCTCAGTGGGTAGGGCACTATATATATACCGAGGGTGGTGGGTTCAAACTTGGCCCCAGCCAAAAACGGCAACAACAACAAAAAAAATTGAAAACAAAAGAATCATTCAGAAAATTAATGAAACAAAAAGCTGGTTTTCAAAAAAATAAATCAAATTGATAAACCTTTGGCCAGACTAACTAGAAATAGAAAAATAAAATCTCTAATAACCTCAATCATAAACAACCAAGAGGAAGTAACAACAGATGCCACAGAGATACAAGAGATCATTTCTGAGTACTACAAGAAACTCTATGCCCAGAAACTGGACAATGTGGAAGAAATGAATCAATATCTAGAATCACCGTTTCCCTAGACTTAATCAAAACAGCTAGATCTCTTTGACAGACTAATTTCAAGAACTGAAATAGAAGAAACCAGAAAAAAAAATCTCCCAACAAAAAAATGCCCTGGCCCAGATGGCTTCACACCAGAATTCTATCAAACCTACAAAGAAGAGTTTATTACCCATACTGCAGAAATCATTCCAAAAAATTGAGAAGAAAGGAATCTGCCTCAAAACGTTCTATGCAGCAAACATCATCCTGATACCAAACCAGGAAAAGACCCAACTAAAAAGGAGAATTTCAGACCAATTTCACTAATGAATATAGATGCAAAAATTCTCAGTAAAATCTTAGCCAACAGATTACAGCTACACATTAAAAAAAAAAAAAAAAAAAATCATTCATCACAAACAAGTAGGTTTCATCCCAGGGATGGAAGGCTGGTTTAACATACACAATTTCATAAACACCATTCACTATATCAATGGAAGCAAAAACAAACACGATATGATCCTCTCAACAGATGCAGAAAAAGCATTCAATAAAATTCAGCATCCTTTTCTAATTAGAACTCTGAAGAAAACTAGCATAGGTGGCTTATTTATTAAACTGATGGAAGCCATCTACGACAGACCCATAGAAGCATTATACTAAACGGAGTAAAACTGAAAGCTTTTCCACTTAGAACTGGAACAAGACAAGGTTGTCCTCTATCACCACTGCTATTCAACATAGTGCTGTAAGTTTTCGCTAATATAGTCAGACAAGAGAAGGAAATGAAAGGCACTGACATGGGGGTAGAGGAAGTCAAACTCTTTCATCAAACTCTTGTTTCCAGATGATATGATCTTATACTTAGAGAACCCCAAAGACTCATCCCCAAGACATCTGGAAGTGACCAAAAAATATAGTTATGTCTCAGGATATAAAATCAATGTCCACAAATCAGAAGCCTTTGTATATGCCAATAGCCATCAAGATGAGAAGCTAATCAAGGACACAATCCCCATCACAGTTGCATCAAAGAAAATTAAATACCTAGGAATATTCCTAAGAATGGAGACGAAGGACTTCTATAAAGAAAATTATGAAACCCTAAGAAAGGAAATAGCAGAAGATATTAACAAATGGAAGAACATACCATGCTCATGGCTGGGAAGAATCAACAATGTTAACATGTCTATACTACCCAAAGCAATCTATAGATTCAATGCAATCCCCATTAAAATACCAAAATCATACTTTCAAGATTTAGAAAAAATAATTCTTCGTATTGTATGGAACCAGAAAAAGCCTCACATAGCCAAGGCAATTCTTAGTAATAAAACAAAGCCAGGGACATCAGCCTGCCAGACTTTAGGCTATACTACAAGGCCATAGTGATCAAAACAGCATGGTATTAGCACAAAAATAGAGGCATAGACTTCTGGAACCAAACAGGAAACCATGAAATGAAACAAATATCATACAGCCACCCAATCTTTGATAAACCAAACAAGAACATACACAAGGGGAAAGAATCCCTATTCAATAAATGGTGCTGGGAGAACTGTCACGTGTAAAATTACTTACTAAATTGATTCAAGAGGGATAAAAGATCTAAATCTAGAGCATGAAACAATAAAAATCCTCGAAGAAACTTTGGGGAAAACACTTTAAGCTACTGGACTGGGGAAAGATTTCAGAGGCAATTGCAACAACAACAAAAATAAACAAATGGGACTTAATTAAATTGAATAGCTTCTGTATAGCTAAGAAAACAATGACCAAAGCAAATTAGACAACCATCAGAATGGGAAAAGATATTTGCATATCATGAATTGGACAAAAGCTTAATAACTAGGTTCTATAGAGACTTCAAATTAATCAACATAAAAAAGCCAACGATCCCTTATATGAATAGGCATGAGATGAATAGAACCTTCTCTAAAGAAAAAAGATGAATGACTAACAAACATATGAAAAAATGCTCATCATCCCTAATCATCAGACAAATGCAAATCAAAACCACCATGAGATAGCACCTAACCTCAGTGAGAATGGCCCACATCACAAAATCTCAAAGCTTCAGATGCTGGCACGGATGTGGAAAGAAGTGAACACTCTTAACACTGCTGGTGGGACTGCAAACTAATACAACCATTTTGCAAACAGTATGGAAAATCCACAAAGAATTCAAACTAGACCAACCATTTGATCCTGCAATCCCATTACTGGGCATCTACCCACAAGAAAAAAAAACCTAAATGCCCACCAACCCAGAAATGAATTAACAAGCTGTGGTACATGTATACCACAGAATACTATTCAGCCACTAAAAAAGATGAGAGACTTTACATCTTTTATATTAACCTTGATGGAGTTGAAATGAGGGCAACGTACTCAGACTCTATCTCAAAAAAGGACCAAAAAAAATAAAAATATATTTTATACAGTAGTAGAACCTCCATAGTTAATCACCTCCCTACACTGACAACCTCCTTAAGCTAACCTAATTTTCACAGACCACACATGTATCACATCTACACATCAGTACAGTAGGGCTAATTCCTTATGTTGACTACCTCCATATGTTGATCAGTTTGTTACAGTCCTTTGGGTGTTCAACTTATAGAGGTTCTATTGTATTAGGAATTATGGGATTTATCACCAGTTTTCATTCATGAGCAAAAACGTTTGTAATTCTCTATTATTTTATGGGTGAATCAATAGGTTATCAATGTCTATTTTACAAAGAGTATGTACTACTTTTAATAATTATAGGAGATGTTAGTTGATCTTGACAGGGCACAAAATTATTTATACATTTTTATTTAATTATGCAAAAATACTATATGTTTAGAAAAAGGAATAGAAATAAACATACAAAATTATCATTTTAGACATTACCTAGCATAAAAGTTAACAAAAGAGGCCTTGAAGTCAAAAAGAAACTGAAACTCTAGCTCTCAAACTTCTTGTCTAACCTATCAACTGGTCACAATGAGGGCAACAAATGTTGTTTGACCTCAAATGCAAGGTACCTACCAGAGTGTCCACGATACCGTAAGCAGTTAATAAATGGCAACCTTTATTACGGTTGACAAAATTAGAGGGGCTTTTATTTTTTATTATCATCTCAATTTTTCAATTTTTCTACAAAGAACATTCTTTACAAAGAACATGTTTCAAAAATATACATGTAATTAAAACTTTTTAGTTGGACAATATGTCTAAAAGCTTTTATGAAATGCAAAATTAAAAGAAAATTACCCTCACTAAACACTTTCCTCATTCAATAAGCTGAGTCAGTCCCCTGTATGCATGGATGCTGCATCCATGGATACAACCAAACTTAGATAAAAAATATTATACTCAGAAAAAAAAACTGCATCTGTACCACATATATACAGATTTTTTTTCCTTGTCATTATTCCCTAAAGATTATAGTATAACAACTATTTACATAGCATTGTATTATATATTTGTTTGTTTGTTTGTTTTGAGACAGAGCCTCAAGCTATAGCCCTGGGTAGAGGGCAGTGGCATCACAGCTCACAGCAACCTCAAACTCTTGGGCTTAAGCAATTGTCTTGCCTCACCCTCCCATGTAGCTGGGACTACAGGTGCCCGCCACAATGCCCGGCTATTTTTTTGTTGCAGTTGTCATTGTTGTTTAGCTGACCTGGGTCAGCTTTGAGCCTGCCAACCTGGGTGTATGTGGCCAGCGCCCTACCCACTGAGCTACAGGCACTGCCCACTTTAAGTTTCTTATAAAAATATTACTAAAGTATGTTTTTGGAAGAGAGTATACCTAGAGTCTTAGATAAATCAACGGAATCTCTGTGAACTAGGAACAATTTTATAAAGAAGTCTAAATTCAGATTATATTGATATAACTTAACTCACTTAAATACACATGTAAAGCAACAAGTACACTGATGAAATCGTAAGAAATTACTACAGAAATATTGAACAAAAATTTCTATTAGGAAGATATGCCTATTCATATTAATAAAATGTTACCTTCAATTTACTGACATTTAAAATCATAGTATCACAATAAAAAATTATTAAGGAGAATATCAATAGCACTGTACAAAGACTAGGCAAAGAGGTTGAATTAGATATTTTTACTTAAAATTTCTAGTTTTGGGGTGGGTTTTTATATTTTAAACCTTCATTTACTGGGAATTAGCTTGTTAAATAACAACATCTAAAAGTTTATCCAGAGTTCTGCAAATTTTATATATAGTATACCACTGTGATAAAAAAGAAAATACTCTCTAATAAGCAGGCATAATCTATAACTCAGTCATTAAAGTCATAATCAAAGCTACCATCAACTCTAGCCGAAATTTTCCACCAATTTCTTAACTGTTCTTTCTTCTTCCATATAATAACAAAAGTAATTTTTTAAAACGTTAAGTAAAGCCATCTTCAACTCAAACCTTCCACGAGCTCCCAGTGTAAAAATCACCAAATTCCTTACCATGAAATAGGTAAGGAATAGGAATGGATAGGAATGCTCTAACTCTCTACCCATAGTTTCTCTATAGCATCTACCATCAATTGATATTCTGTATTTTTTGTTTCTTGTTAATTTGTCCCCAACTAAAATTTAAGCTTCTATGAATAGTTTTAGAATGACATCTGACATAAAGTTGGTACATAACCAGTATTTGTGAAATCAACCTATTCAGTTAATTTTAAAGTTCTTTCTTTTTTTTTTTGAGACAGAGTCTCACGCTGTTGCCCTGGGTAGGGTCTCATGGCGTCACAGCTCATAGCAACCTCAAACTCTTGGGCTTAAGCGATTCTCTTGCCTCAGCCTCCCAAGTAGCTGGGACTACAGGCGCCTGACACAACGCCCGGCTATTTTTTTGGTTGTAGTTGTCATTGCCATTTGGCAGGCCCAGGCCAGGTTTGAACCTGCCAGCTCCAGTGTATGTGGCTGGCACCCTAGCCGCTGAGCTACAGACATAGAGCCTTAAAGTTATTTCTTATACAAAATCATTATTCAGTCTATGAAATACAATTTGAGTTGTAATGATAGGTTTGTACCAAGCAATCCACATATTTTATTTAATACTCTCTACAATCAGAGTAGGTAACTTAGAGTCAGGTTTACAGATTGTGGTAGAAAACAGCATTTTTGTAAGAAGGTAAATTATTTTTTCGAAGAATTAAAGGCAAAATCTTGATCACATTAGTACACTCTAACACAAATAGTTAGGAAAAGCTCCAGAACAACAAATGACTTAAAGGACCTCAAACATATTTCTGGGTGAAATGAAAACAAAATAATGCATGTACTGAAATGCTTCTCATACACAGAAGTTTCCAATTTGGCTACCTTTAAAGCATTTTAACAATTGCAAATGACAGAATAATAGTTTAAGTTCAAGATAAAACTCAGGTACATAATTAAATGAAAACACAAATTTTTTATAAAAATTTAGTAGTAACATACACAAATGTGAATTAAAATACAAACAAAACAATATCTTCTTAAAATCAAAGACAATAATGATAACAGAAAATTACCTTGCAGTTCTGTAGCAGTCGTAAGAGATGTTCAAAACAATTACTGTTAAGAAAAATGGCCTGAAGAACAGGCCTATCTGTGCAATCTAACATGGCTGTGATGGTATCTAGGGAAATAAAAACAAATCCTCCATGTAAAAGAGAAAGTTTGGGATATGAATATTTAATCACGTTTTTAATTCAGGCTTTTCAGCTAACAAAACATGTAAATGTATTGGGAAATAATAGGGATGAGGAATAGAAAACAAATTCTATAATTATCACTTGGTAAGAAAAGTGAATATTTTCTTTACTTAATTATTTAAAATATTTAAATTTTATATGAGTGATACATTATTTCCCAAAGACTGATTTAGCTGTTCTTCCATCACAAGTCTCAAGTTTAAGTGCCAATTTGCTACTAATAAAAATAAAAGGATCTGTTTTGTAATATAGTCTCATCTATATACTATTTTATAAAATTAACATATGGTCATTATGAAAATGAGACTTCAATTAATCCATTTACAATAATGGTTTGCTCTAATTTCCTACTGAAGGAATATCCCCATCCAAATCAAAGGACATCTGGTGTAGGCAATACCACAGATCCTAACAAAAAGGAAGTCCATTCAACCTCATACTACTGGGCTTAAGCGATTCTCTTGAAGTGGTAGGACTACAGATGCCCACCACAACACCCAGCTATTTTTAGAGACAAGGTCTCATTCTGGCTCAGGCTGGTCTCAAATCTGTGACCTCAGGAAACCCACCCACCTCGGCCTCCCAAGTGCTGAGATGTGAGCCACTGCATCCAGATAAACTTTCTAATAAACTTGAAATTTATAATAATTATAAAACACGATATGTTATATAAAAGAATAAAAACTATATAAATTTCATTTTCCTATAGAAACAAATGTTGTAATGCATCATTTTCACAGAATTTTGATGTCTAATATTTTTTAATGGACACTATACACACACACACATAAACATGTAAAAGCATCGTTATGTCTTTAGAAGCTATAAACCAAAACATTAATGTTGCTGATGTCTGGGTAGTAGCATATAAAGAACTTTTATTTTCTTTTTACTTATCTTAATTTCCTAGTTTAACTATAATTAAAATATATTGTTTCAATTATAAGTAACTATGAGTTAATAATATTTACATTTAATAAGAGATCATGTATGTTGGTGAGGGAGCTTGCAAAGCAGAGAGAGTGATACGTAAGCACAGAGTAACACAAAACAAGAAAGAAAAAGAAACACACATACATACAGAGGACCTGAGGAAAAACAAAAACAGAAGCTCTCTAGAATAAAGGCAGATGCTTGAAGTGACCTCTACAGAAATGTTATAGAGACACAACAAAATTGATTGTACGTGACTTTTTGCCAAAGGTTACTACAAATGACACTTTCTTAAAATTTACTAGAATTTCAAAGTCATAGCTGACTTTCTTTTTAACACTGATGCTTTTAGAAGACTATACTTTCAAAAAAGAATATAGAGACTGGACTGTCATCGTTAAAGCAAAGATGTTAGACAAACAAATCAATTCTATATATCTGGAAGTCAAAATCTAAACAGTCACACAATATTTGAATTAAACAATCAATACATCCACACAATGGCTTTCCATTTCAAAAGAAAGTGAGACATATGACAACAAAAATTAGACTCAGAGAAAACTGTCTTCATGAAATACTTACTCAGCATTTTGATCTGTAGAGCTATGAATCGGCTTTCCCACTGTCTGGACCTTCTCTGATTAGGTAAAGCTGAATGATCTGAATTTAACAATTTAAAATAGTTCTCCAGAATAGTACTGGTTTCCACTTGACGCTGGTCAGAGCTGCTACTGAGAAGAATATGTACCACTTCCGTAAGGCACTTGAGAGTGAGCTCTACCTTCCTACCCACTTCTTCAGGATTTTCATCCTCCCAGGAATCACAATCTGCTAAAACTCGCATAAGAACTTCCATGGTGGCTGGAGAAATTGCTTGCAAAGCATTCCTCTGAAATATGGAGATAAAAAAATGAAACCAAAACCTAAATGAAATTCTGTATGTTTGTAACAACAAAGAGAATTTAGTAAGTTTGCAGACTTTTTATTTTTAATAAATCAAAACATAGAAGATTTAATAGATAATTTGACAGATATTGCTAGTGTTTTGTACATATTCAATCCTCCCTTCCTCACAGAAAACTCACTTTCTACCCTTCCTTGCAGATAAAGGTAGCCATGTAATGTGGTTCCAGCCAAAAATATTTGGCATCGGACTATGAAGAGGATATTACTTTACAAATATAAAGAGAGAGAGAGACCCTTTGCCCCTGGCCTAGGAATGCAAACATAATGTCTGAAACCCCCTTTATATCATGAGAAGATAAGCCCAAATACTAAAGTAGCATGCTAACAGAGAGCAGAACAGCAATATCAAAGGACCTTAGTCTTTGGTATCATCATTGAGCTGCTATACCAGCCCAGAATTGCACTACATTTGGATTTCTTAAGCAAGAACAAAACAACAATCTAAAATTGGCTAAGTCTCTATCAGTTTATTTGTTGGTTACAACTAATCCATCTCATCTGATTTAGATATATAATAATGAATGCCTTGGATCTGATTTTATAAGTCTATTTCTGAAAACGAAACACTCTTTAAGTAATTGGTAGTAGCTATATTGAGGTGACCAGTAAAACGCAAAATTAAACATATGTATTACCCTAAATTGTTAAATCAAAATATAATGAAACAGAACACAGTTGTGCAAAATCATCTGAAAGTAATAGCACTTAGGCCATTAAGGTTTGTTCTTAACAATAATTGTCAATATAATAAATCATGTCAATAATATACTATGGAAGAAACTGCCAATGGCCCAACTAATATTCAATTTCCCCACCTTCCTTATTAATAAAACCCCTGATGTTTTCCTGCGTACATGGCTACCCAGAATAAGATCACATTTCCTAAACTCTCCTCCGTCCAAGGAGGCTGAGGAAGCAAATTTTATCAAATTTATTATATGGACATATATGCCTTCTCTGCAGTGATATTGATAAGAATTTGGCAAAAGAGATAGCAAAGACAGCAAATGTCAGCTTTTCAGCATCTCTTTAAACAATAGTTGGCAGGGCAGTGCCTGTAGCTCAGTGGGTAGGGCAACAGCCACATACACCTGGGGTGGCGGGTTCGAAACCGCCTGGGCCAGCTAAACAACAACTGCAACCAAAAAATAGCCAGGCATTATGGTGGGTACCTGTAGTCTCTACTACTTCCAAAGTAGTAGAAAAATAACAGAAATAAGAAATGAGGCAAGAAAATCACTTAAGCCCAAGAGTTTGAGGTTGCTGTGAGCTGTGACGCCATAGTACTTTACGGAGAGCAACAGTGAGATTTTGTCTAAGAAAAAGAAAAAAAAAGATAGTTGGCATATGCCATTTGTCTCCTTGTTCTTCATTGCCCCCTTTATCTTTGTATCTCAAATACAAACATGATAGCTAGAATTTTAGAATGACACAGAAGAGTAAGGATGAAGGATTGACATTCAGAAGGAACCCGAGACCCTGAAAATCATAGAAGCTCCAGATTAACTATGGACTGTTTACTACTCTTTTTTAATGAAAGAGAAAAGTAAAATAACTTAGGTCATTATAATTTTATCATTAACTGTTACCTACACTAAATCATAAATCTAAGTGATACACTTGTGATTTACTTTGATTTTACAAGGACAAGTGCTTTAAGTGGCTTTACATATGTGGCATTTACTACTTACCAATATCTTATAAATGCTCCTATTCCATATTATAAAGAAACTAAAACACATGTACATAGTTTATCCAGGGTCACACAACTAGTTAGAGATAGACATGGAACTCAAAGTTAAATGAGTCAGACTCCAAAACCCTTGCTTATAAAACGACACAAAACAGATTTCAAATGTGATAATGGAAAGCCCAGGTATAATGTTTGGGAAAGGAGACCAGTAATTGAACTTCAATTTTTCTATTCTTTATAACAAGATCATTCTCATTCATATGGATACTCAATTCACCTAAATATCCTTGTACCAATGCCATATTCAACAATTTTCTCACTTTTATATAAATCCAACTATACATATGCCCTGATCACAAGGATTTTGACTATTTTCAGTTACATAAAATAATAAATTTGGCTTCTAGTATCATGATTTTCATGTTAGTTTTCATTGCAACAGCCTATTGGGACTTGATTATCCCTGAGCACTAACAAGAACAAATCTGTGTTTAAAAAAAAAAAAGAAAAAAAAAAAATGGAATCCAGTCAGCTCCTATGCTAGTCTATTAACAATGCCACTTCCATTTTCATTCATGTATACTAATTAATTCTTTTCCAAAGTAGTAAAGAAATAACAGAAATGAGAAATAATGACCCAAAGAAGAGACGAATATCACTTAAAATAGTAAAGTGAATAAGCCAATATAAACTGGAAAATAAGATTCTTTTTTTTTTGAGACAGAGTTTCACTATGTCACCCTGGGTAGAGTGCTGTAGCATCACAGCTCACAGCAACCTCAAACTCTTGGGCTGAAGTGATTCTCTTGCCTCAGCCTCCCAAGTAGCTGGGACTGAAGGCGTCCACCACAATGCCCAGCTATTTTTTTTTTTTTTTTTTTATTGGTTACCATTGTTGTTTTAGCTGGCCCAGGCCAATTCAAACCCACCAGTGTGGGTATTTGTGACCAGGACCCTACCCACTGAGCTACGGGAGCTGCCCTAGAAAATAAGATTCTTGTCACCATCTCTTTGATTATAAGGAGATTCTTTTCTTCTATCATGCTGAAGATGAAAAGGCCATACAGCTCACCAGGAAATCTAAGTAGGAATTCTGGGGTACCAAAAAAGGAAAATTTTAAGCAGGGCTCTGGAAGCCAACAGGAAGATAGGGTAAGAAGATATAAAAATTATTATTATTATTTTTTTTTTGATAAAGAGTCTTATTAAGTCACCTTGGTAGAGTAACATGGTGTCACGGCTCATAGCAACCTCAAACTCTTGGGCTTAAGTGATTCTCTTGCCTCACACTCCCAAGTAGCTGGGACTCCAGGGGCCCACCACAACACTTGGCTATATTTTTCTTACAGTTGTCATTGTTGTTTAGCAGGTCTGGGCCGGGTTCAAACCTTTCTGTCTCGGTATATGTGGCCAGCACCCTAACCACTGAGTACATATGC
Source organism: Loris lydekkerianus (assembly GCA_963574355.1). Lineage (NCBI taxonomy): Eukaryota > Metazoa > Chordata > Mammalia > Primates > Lorisidae > Loris > Loris lydekkerianus. The sequence continues at coordinate 10,938 of CAUYPK010085509.1, read as the reverse complement.
CAAGCCATAAAAATAATTTTTTAAAAATGCCCATTGAGCACAAGGGCTGTCCAATGAAAACATTATAATTTAAAGAGAAAACAAAGTAAAGAAAAGGAAGAAAAGGGAACTGCAACAGTACCAACACACAGGAAACTCTTAATGTCAGGATGGAATTCACAAGATTAAACCCAAGAATAGGAGTGCCCATAGCTCAGTGGTTAGTGTGCCAGCCAAATACTCCTAGGCTGGTGGGCTCGAACCCTGGCCCAGGTCTGATAATAACAACAACAACAAAAAACATAGCCAGGCGTTGTTGCAGACACCTGTAGTCCCAGCTACCAGGGAAGATGAGGCAAGAGAATCACTTGAGCCCAAGAGTTTGAGGTTGCTGGGAGCTATGATGCCACAGCACTCTACTGAGGATGACAAAGTGAAACTGTCTCAATTAAAAAAGAAAAAAATGATTAAATACAAGAAAATGTATCTAAATTGGGCACATTTAAATAAGGTATTACCCAAATACACAGTCATCTGCTATGAAATACACGTGAAAAATGAAAATTACATTCTCTAAAGTCCCCAAACAGAAAAAAAAATGAAAAATAAATTATCAACAATTACCTACTGCTATAATATTAAAATTTCCTACTGCTATAAGATAAAAAAGAGCTTCACAAGAAGTTCTTGAACTCAAATGAATGTCTAAGTATTAACTTTCATAATGTCTTCCAAAACACGGACAGGGATTTCTTCCTAATGCCCAAAATGATATGGCAATATGCCTAGCATATTACTGGTATAATTTTATATCTTTAAATAAAATTTAAGTTTTAAATAAAATTGTAATTTGAACACGTAATTTGGCATGAAAATACAAACCTAGTATGCTGATGTTAATGAGAAATGTTTCACATGAAAGAAAAACCTAAGAATTAAAAAAGAAAGATAAGAACAATCTATCTGGCTCGGTGCCCGTAGCACAGTGGTTATAGTGCCAGCCACATATACCAGGCTGGTGGGTTTGAACCCAGCCCAGGACTGCTAAACAACAATGACAACTGCAACAAAAAATAGCCAGGCCTTGTGGTGGGTGCCTGTAGTCCCAGCTACTTGGGAGGCCGAGACAAGAGAATCGCTTAAGCTCAGGAGTTTGAGGTTGCTGTGAGCTGTGACGCCACATAGTCTACCCAGGGCAACAGCTTGAGAATCTGCCTCAAAAATAAAATAAAAGAAAAAGGAACATTCAATCTAAGAGAAAGAAAAGAAGGGATGGAGAAAGATAGGAAATTGATGGGATCTGTAAAGCCGAATGGAAAAAATTCTATCTTTGTTTCCACTAATAGTATTTCCTTCAAATTTAAATGTAAGCAAAAAAAATATAGTAGTATAAGAAATACTTGTGATTGTGTCACCAATAAAGTCACATGTAAGCCAGATGTAGTGGCCCACATCTATAATCCTAGCAGTCTGGGAGGCCAAGGCAGAGGATCGGCTGAGTTCAAAACTAGCCGAAGCAAGAACAAGACTCCATCTCTACTAAAAATAGAGAAAACTAGCCAGGCATAGTGGTGGGCACCTATAGTCCCAGCTACTCAGTAGGCTGAGGCAAGAGAATCACTTGAGCCCAAAAGTTTAAGGTTGCTGTGAGCTATGATGTCACTTTACCCGGGTGACAGAGACTGAATCTCCAAAAAAAAAAAAAAAATCATATGTATGTTCATGTATTATCATTGTTGCATCTCTCAAAACATCATTTATGCTCACCTCTTCTTTAAAATGACATGTTATTAAAACTTGTTGCTACATCTTTTTAATTAATGTGTTATAAAGAAGCACATATTAATATGTCACGGATCTGTTTTATTGATCCTTTAGTTACTGCATTTCAGTATAGTTGGTTTCCTTAGCATTTTATTTCAGGCAAGGGACTGACAAAGGGCTATCACACTGGCAAAGAAGTACGTATTACAAAAAATATTATGAACATCTGATCTAACTGTATGGTTTAAGAAAACATGTAGAATATTCTTTTCTCAGTTATAATGTTGTTGTCAACTAAAAGTTATAATCAAGGTTTATAATATCTTTTAACAGGCTTAATGTAAAAAAAATTACTAGAAATTCTTCCTTGTAAATTATAAAAGACTACTTTAGTTTCTTGCTAAATTTGCATATAAATTATGTATGTGCATTAAGTAATTATAAGTACACAGAGAAATAACTAATTCATGTAACTTTAGAAACCAAACTGCTCGAGTTTGATTTCATCAGTGGACTGATATACAGTAAAAACTAGTATATGAAAGCCAACACAAATAAGACTTACAATTTCAAAAATGGTTAAATCTGGTTATTTATCCATTCATTTTATTGTCAGTGTTATTAAACTATTAGGTTTTTGGGAAGATAAAGAAGTAAGTAGATTAGTTTAAAACAAAACAGAAACTTAAATTAAGTGTATGATTCATGAAATTATTAAAAAAAAACAAAGAATACATTAAATAATCCAGCAAAATCTCTTGTCATTATTAACTATTATTTTATATATTAACTTTTAATGCTTTCCTCACCTGCCCACCGGCTACAATGGCTCCAAAAAGATGCAATAAGCAACACTTAAGACTTTCCTTGAGATGTTCACTTTCCTGAAAACATTCTGTAAATATAATACACAGATAATAAACAAATAAGATTTCTCTTTTACAATATGATTTATCTCTAAGAAATGTCTGATATAAGCATGAAGGACTATTTGTGAAAAGGCAAGAATGTGTTTAAAAGCAAGGCTGACATGCATTTTGTCTTAGAAAAAGAGAAACCATCTGTCAGGTGACACTTTAGGGTACCCCAAGTAATCTCACTTATTTCTCTTAATATTCCATATAAGGATGGTATTTTGGCAAGGTGCAGTGGCTCATGCCTGCAATCCTAGCACTTTGGGAGGCAAGAGAATCCCTTGAGTTCAGGAGTTTAAGACCAGTCAGAGCAAGAGTGAGACCCCATTTCTACTAAAAATAGAAAAAATTAGCCAGGCATTGTGATGGGCACCTATAGTCCCAGCTACTTGGGAAGCTGCTGCAGGAAGACTGCTAGAACCCAGGAGTTTGAGGTTGCTGAAAGGTAGGCTGATGCCCTAGCACTCTAGCCTGGGCGACAGAATTAGACTGTGTTTCAAAAAAAAAAAAAAAATACTGTTTTGCTCCCATTTATAAATAATCAAATAGAAAGTTAAAAATTAATTTCCTGCCTGAAGTCCCATGGCTATGAAGTGACAGAAGTAGAAATTAACCCAAATCTGACATAAATTATATGTCTCTTTAGTAACACTACTGCTTCTTATTAGCATAATTGACTATAACTAGTCAATTATAAAATGAAAGAGCTGGATAAAAAGACTTCCTGAGTCCACTCCAGGGCCAATATTCTAAAATTCTGGTACCAAGAGTAATCTTTCTTTAAATGTCATAAATTATGTTATTGTTTTTAAAAGGTTATACATGCATATGACAAAAAAAAAATTGAAACAGCATAAAACAGCTGACAAGGAAAAATAAGTCTCCCTCCAACCTATTCCTCAATTCACCACAATGTCCCTGCCTAAAAATGGAAAAGAAAAGGCTAAATATATACACTCCCATATCATGCTTTTTTGTTTTTTTAATTCATACATTCTGGCTATTGTTACATCTTAATAGATACATCTGCCTTATTCATTTTTATGACTAGTGAACATACATCACTGCAATGAGGTACCTTCCCTTAGCCTGCTGATAAACTATTATGCTTTTCCCCTTCCTTCTGAGGCCAATAATTCTATAATGAATATCCTTTTGCATATATCATACACACGTAGACAAAACTATAAGAATAAAATTATTTCCAATTTTATATAATAAATGTTATGAAAAAGAAACAGCTAGCGGTTAAAACAGCATTGACTAAAATTTGTAATTAAAAAATTAAGTCATTCCAGCTGTATCAGAATAACTAGCCCCAGAAATCCGCAAATAGTTCACTTTGGGTTTTCTTTGTTTTTTGTAACAGAGGCTCACTTTGTCACCCTTGGTAGATGACATAGCTCATAGCTACCTCAAACTCTTGTGCACAAGTGATCGTGTCTCATCCTCCCAAGTAGCCAGCCACAACACCCGGCTATTTTTAGAGAAGGGGTCTCACTCTTGCTCAGACTGGTCGCAAACTCCAGGCAATCCACCTGCCTTGGCCTCCCAGAGTGCTAGGATTAGGAGTTCACTTTGTGGCTCAGTAACAACCCTCATATGAGTATGACATCTTACAAGACAGGCAAAAAAACTACAAAGATACCTATAAGCTGAATAAGTCTCTAACTTCATACAGAGACACATAGAAAGATAACACATATAAAAGATGTAAAACATATACCATGTTGTAAACTCTAACCATAAGATTGCTGGATAGGCTATATAAATTCACATCTGACAAAGCATACAAAAGAAAAATTACCAACACAAGACAAGGAATATCACCATGGGTAAAGAGGAACATTTGATTATGAAATACAGGCCCTACAAATGAGACTCAATAAATTTTAAATTAATTAAAGTCATAAAGAATATGTTCTCTCACCATAATAGAATTATAAAATAATGAAAAAAAGACTCGAGGCATAGTGGGTTATGCATAAAATCCTAGCATTTTTGTAGGCTAGGAGTTAGAGACCAGCCTAAGTAACATAGTGAAACTCTATCACTTAAAAAAAAAAAAAAATTAATAGGGCATGGCAAGATGGGAGGGTGAGGGCTGAGCCAGAAGAATCATTTAATCCCAAGAGTTTGAGGTTGCAGTGAGCTATGATGACACCACTACACTCACTCTACCCCAGGGGACAGATTTGAGACACTGTCTCCAAAAAAAAAGTGTTGGAAAAAAAAAAAGAAAGGAAGAAAAGAAAGTAACAAAAAAAGTATCTGGAGACTCTTCTCAAGAGGATGGCAATGAAAGCAAAAAACGCCCATATCCTTCCTAAAGCCAAATCAAAGGCTTTTTAAGGCCAGGCAAGGAGTGCTGAAAGGCATCTATGGCAAGAAAACAAAAAGATCTTAACATCACTCACCTCTGGTAGCCCAAGACATTGTGGCTACAAAGGTAGCCAAAATATCCTGAGAAGAACACCCATAGAAGTAACAAGCTTGACTGCTATGCAATCACCAAGATCCCCTTAGCCACTGAGTCAGCCATATAAAAGATAGAAGACAACACACTTGTGTTCATTGTGAATGTCAAGGCCAAGAAAAATTGTATGAAACAGGATTCAAAGCTCTATTATGGTGATGTGCTTAAGGGTTGACTTCCTTATCAGGCCCAGTGGAGACAAGAAGACATACATATGCTCAACAAGCTCCTGACTATGATGCTTTGGATGTTGCCAACAAAACTAGGGTCATCTAAGCTGAGTCAAGACAGCTAATTTTCTTTCTTTCTTTTTTTTTTTTTTTTTAGACAGAGTCTTAAGTTGTTGCCCTGGGTAGAGTGCTGTGGCATTCTATCTCACAGCAACCTCCAACTCTTGGGCTGAAGCAATCTTCTTGCCTCAGTTTGTTTTCTATTTTAGTAGAGACAGGAGTCTTACTTTTGCTTAGGCTAATCTCGAACTCATGAGCTCAAGCTATCCACCCACCTCGGCCTCCCAGAGTGCTAGGGTTATAGGCGTGAGTCACAGCACCCAGCCAAGACAGCTAATTCTAAAAACAAAGATTTTCAACTTAAAAAGGATCTGTAAACTCCCCACATTTGCAGATTAAAGAACAAATTTCCTTTTCTTGAATTAATATTTTAATTGACAAATACAAACTGTATACATTTATGGTGTGCAACATGATGTCTGGAAATATGTAAACATTGTGGAATGTCCAAATCAAACAAAATATGCGTTACTTCATATAATTAACGTTTTTTTGTGTGGTAAGAACGCTGAAAAACTGCTATTCTCAGGCCTACATCATGACTCATGCCTGTAATTCTAGCACTGAGAGGCTGAGGCAGGAAGACATTTGTGGTCAGGAGCTCAAGACCAGCCTGAGCAAAGCAAGACCCACATCTCTGCTAAAAATAGAAAAATTAGCCACTCCTGGTGGCATGCACCTGAGGGTGAGGCAGGAGGAAACTGAGCCAAAGAGTATGAGGTTGCCGTGAGCTAGGCTGAGGCCATAGCACGCTAGCCCAGGTGACAAAACAACTGCTTAGCAATTTTAAAGTATACATTGTTATTAACTATAGTTACCATGTCACAGATCAGTCTCCTGAAATTCTTCCTAACTGAAATTTTGTATCTTTTAACCAAATTTCCCTAATACCGCCAACAAAAGATTTCTTAGTTACCGCTGTGTCCAAAAGAATCTCAAAATCAGAAACTATGTATTTTTTATTTTGCTACAGAGTCTTACTCCATCACCCTAGATAGAGTGCCATGGTGTCACAGCTCACACCAACCTCAAACTCCCCACTTAAGCAATCCTCTTACCTCAGCCTCTCCAGTAGCTAGAACTATAGTGCCTGCCACAACACCCAGTTCGTTTTTCTATTTTTAGTAAAGTCAGGAGTCTTGCTCTTGCTCAGGATGGTCTGGAACTCCTGAGCTCAAGGGATTCACCTGCCTCAGCCTCCCAGAGTGTAAGAATTACATGTGTGATTCACTGCTGTGTAAGAAAATACTTTAAACCAGCAGTTCTCAACCTGTGGGTCTTGACCCACAGGAACATATTAAAGGGTTGCGGCATTACATACATATCAAAATCTGTGGGGAATGCCTAAAACAATATTTTGTGTCCATACTAGAAAAGAAAATCTTTTAAAAATTTAATTAAAGGGCCAGGCACGGTAGTTCATGCCTTCAATCCTAGCACTCTAGGAGGCAAAGGTGAGTGGATTGCCTGAGCTCACAGGTTTGAGACCAGCCTGAACAAGAGTGAGATACCACCTCTAAAAAATAGCCAAGTTTTGTGGCAGACGCCTGTAGTCCCAGCTACTAGGGAGGCTGAGGCAAGAGAACTGCTTGAGCCCAAGAGTTGGGAGGTTGCTGTGAGCTATGATGCTATGACACTCTACCAAGGGTGACAAAATAAGACTGTCTCTAAAAAAAATCTAATTAAAGACCTAAACTTCTACTCTAAGAAGCTAAAAAAGGGACAGCTAATTAAACTTAAAAAGAGATAATAATAAATAGGAAAAATTAATGAAATAAGAAATGAACACTTAATAGGGAAAAATCAATAAAATCAAAAGCTGGTTTCCTGAAAATATGAATATTTTTTTTTTTAAAGAGCTGGAATCTCACTATGTTGCCAAGGCTGGAATGTAGTGACTATTCCCAGATGTGATCACAGCCACAGCGCACCAGAGTTCTAAACTCCTGGGCCCAAATAATTGTCCTACCTTAGCCTTTTGAGTACCTGAGACAACAGGTTTATGCCAATATCAATATAATTTTAAAAACTCTAGCTAGAGCCAGGAGTGGTGGCTCACGCCTGTAATCCCAGCACTGTGGGAGGCTGAGGAGGGAGAATTGCTTGAGCTCAGGAGTTCAAGACTTGCCTGAGTGAGAGTGAGACCCTGACTCCTAAAAAAATGAAAAATCCGGCTGGGTGCTACAGCAAGTGCCTGTAATCCCAGAGGCTTCCAGGGGCTGAGGCAGTGAGATGCCCACAGCTGGAGTCTGAAGATGCAATGAGCTATGACACCATTGCACTCTGTTCAGGACATAGGGTGGAACTCTGTTTCAACAAAAAATGAATAAATAAAAATAAAAAATAAAGAAATAAAAAAAAAAAAAAAACCCTTTAGCTAGACTGATCAAAAAAAATGGAGAGAGGTCAGACATGGTAGCTCACTCTTATAATCCTAGCTCTGAGAGACTGAGGCAGGAGGACTGATTGAGCTCAGGAGTTCAAGACCAGCCTGAGCAAGATCAAAACGACCATCTGTACTATAAATCTAAAAATTAGCTGGGAGGCCAAGGCAAAAGATCGCTTGAGCCCAGGAGTTTGAGGTTGCTGTGAGGTAGGCTGAGGCCATGGTACTCTAGCCTGAGTAACAGTAAGACTACATCTTTAAAGAAAAAAAAAAAGAAGAAAAATATAAATTACCAATATCAGGAATGAAAGAAGGAATATCTAAATCCCACAGATTTTAAAAAGAAATATTATAAACAACTTTGTTCTAGTAAATTCAATACAGATAACACAAATTTCTTGAAAGACATGAATTACAAAAACTAACAAGAAATAAGAAATATGAATAGTCCTAAATCTAGTTAAGAAATTGACTCCCTAATTTTAAAACTTTTTATGACGTAAACTCCAGGTCCAGGTGGCTTTGTTAGTGAATATTAAGAAAATCGTAATAGCAATCTCAAATCAACTTTCACAGAAAACAAGAGGAAAAGAGAACAATGTCCAACTCACTTAAATGACCAGTATTATTGTTTAAGCCACCTCTCAATGATATTTTCTTATGCCAGCCAGAGCAGACTTACAGATTTTGGTACCAAGAACTGGAGTGCTGCTGTACCAAATACCTAAAAATGCAGAAACAGCTATGGAACTATGCTATGCACAGCTATGGAACAGCTATGCAATGGAGAAGATGGAAGAGTTCTGAGGTGCATGCTGGAAGTAGAGTTCTTTAGGGCAACTCTGGTAAGGCCTCAAATGAAAAACAGGAACACATTATTGAAAACTGAGGGAAAGGCTCAACGCCTATGGCTCAAGGGGCTAAGGCGCCAGCCACATACACCTGAGCTGGTGGGTTCAAATCCAACCAGGGCCCACCAGACAACAACGACAGCTACAACCAAAAATGGCCAGGCACTGTAGTGGGCGCCTATAGTCCCAGCTACTTGGGAGGCGGAGGCAGGAGAATCGCTTGAGTCCAGGAGAAGGAGGTTGCTGTGAGCTGTGATGTCACAGCACTCTACCCAGGGTGACAGCTTGAGGCTCTGTCTCAAAAAAAAAAAGGAAAGAAAACTGAGGGAAAGGTGATCCATGCTATACAGTGGCAAAGAACTTGGTAGAACCATGTTCCAGTGCAGTGACTTTCAACTGGTGTGCCACACACACTAGTGCACCATGAGAGGATCTTCAGTGTGCCACAAAAATTTTTAAAGATTGTTCATTATATTTTTTTCAAAAGAAATTCAAAGTTTAGTAAGTATATACCTTTTTTTTTTTTTTGTCGCCCTTGGTAGAGGGCGTCACAGCTCACAGCAACTTCCAACTGTTGGGCTTAAACGATTCTCTTGCCTCAGCCTCCCAAGTAGCTGGGACTAAAGGCCCCTACACAAAGCCCAGCTATTTTTTTTCTTTTTTTGGTTGTTGCAGTTGTCCTTATTGTTCAGCTAGCCTGGGCCAGGCTCAAACCTTCTATGTTCAGTGCATGTGACTGGTACCGCAACCAGTGTGCTACGGGCGCCAAGCCAAGTATATTCCCTTTTTTAATTCTTTTTTTGACCAACATAAGTGTGCCATGGAAGTTTAACTATAGGTTCAAGTGTGCTGCGGGATAAAAAAGGTAGGAAAACACTATTCTAATGTTTTGTGGAACGTAGAACTTGCAAGTAACAAAATTGGATATTTAGCTAAGGCAATTTCTAAGTAAAGTGTGAAGGAATAGTTTGATTTCTCCTGATTGCTTATAGTAAAATGCAAAAGCAGAGAAATGAATCAATGAAGGACTTGTTAAGCCAAAAAAGAACCAGAACTTGGAGGATTTTGAAAATTCTCAAACTATCCATACTGCAAAAAAAGTTTATTCTAAAAAAAAATCTTAGGGGTAAGGCTAATAAATAGAACATAGTTATACCCAACTAGTAGACTTAATCAGATGTTGCCAGGAGCCAATACTTAAGAGCAAGCTCACCTTGGAAACTTATCGCTTAAGTCAAGTGCTTGGAAGGTTACTGCCCTAGGCGAAACGAACATCCTGACCGTTGGATTACCACACCTGCTCCTGGAATTCCCCACCCTCTCATACCCCCCGAGTACACCTCCCCTCTCCGCTTGTGTTTAAATAGCTATTAAAAAATAAAGTTTTTCGGGAGTTTGATCAGAATCCTGTCTTGCTCCCCATTCTTCGTGCCTCTTGTTCCCTTCTTCCACTCTCTCCCTCCATATCCTAGGTCCCTGCTGAAATAGCCCTGCGGGCGGGGCAACTGGCGCCCAGACGTGAGGCCATTTAGGTTTGGAGTCCGAGAGAGCATTGCTTTGGAAAGGCCGGCTGGCACCTTGGATCGCCACTTGAAGGGAAGAGCGAGACAGATCCACACCGTGATCACCACTTTAATGAAGAAGTGATACAGATCCGCATTGTGATCGCCACAGAGGCACCCGTCTGTGGGTCGATCTGGGTAAGGGAAGCAACACAATCATGGGACAAGCATTGAATAAACATGATTTATTCTTACAGGGGCTTAAAGAGTCTCTCAAGACACGAGGAATTTGGGTTAAAAAAAAAGGATCTTAAGAGATTTTTTGAATTTGTTGGTGATGTATGCCCATGGTTCCCCCTTGAAGGAACTATTGATGAGAGACGGTGGGCTAGAGTAGGAGATTGTTTTAAGGATTATTATAGATCATTTGGCCCTGAGAAAATTCCAGTTCAAGCATTCTCTTACTGGAATCTTATTAATGATGTTTTAAAAATCCATAGAAAATGGCCAGATATTCAAGAGGTTATTACAGAAGTGGAAAAAGTTTTACAAAAACTTTCCCGTCCACCCTCTGTTTGTGCTTCTGTGTCTATTCCCATGCCTGAACCTCCCAATCCTATCTTGATAAAAGCCCCTAGTCCCACTGCCACTGCTACCATGTTTAAGCCGGTCAGACCGGCTCCACTAAAAGTTTATCCTTCCCTGATCCCTCCCTTATCCCCAACCAGAGATGAGCCTAATGACACCCTCAATCCTGATGAGGCTTCATCTCTAGA